>CAWUFW010016729.1:0-295385 GCA_963921515.1 Calotriton arnoldi
AGAGCGCCCTGGCTTTACGTTCTTTCAGCCATCTTGTCTGTCTTTTCCCAGATTGTGCCAAAGTTATTAGCAAACGCGTCGGGTGGAAGTCATCAATAAATCACACAACTCTTGAAGTGTGTCTGTGAGTCGTCTCTTTGGGAATCGAAGGACAGTTGGTCGAATACAGCGGGCTGCCCGAGCCCACCGCAAAACACGACCGGAAGGGGTTGGAGGTTATGGAACACATACATATGTTGTTTGTTGGACTAATTCCCTTCGGACCCACCAGTTTGGATTGCGTTTCATTGTGGCAGCATAAGAACAGCGGAAAACGTACCCATGCGTTGCACCCACAAAGGAGTAACCTGCGTCAGAGTCCGAGGACGCGGATTGCGGTTAGCTCCACAAGCGGTGAGTGCATTGTGCCGGATACATGCTTTCCGTGACATTACAACCTGACAAGGGATTATTAATACCTACCTGGCAGGTGGTACCTGTACAACAGATAGCTTTAAGGCATCTATCAGAGAAAGCCAATTCAAGAGCACTGTTCACAAGAACAATTATATTTATAAGTAACATTGTTTCCGTTTTAGAAGCTAGGAGAAAGGAGGGAGCTAATAAACACTTTTTTGCAGAGACCTCTAAACAATCTGGAACTAGAAATTTAAATCAGGAAATGTTATCCAATAAATGAAATATGAAAAACTTGAAAAACTGCACAAAAAGGAATTGTCCAAATGGTGGGAGGCGGAATAATTGCAAAAATATATTGATGTAGTGAGAGTCCCTAGAGGGCTAAGGATTTTTACAATCCCCAGCTATGAAGATCCAGTCTGGATATGCTACAGGAATGGGCAGATAATTCTAATAATTGCTCGATTACCATGATGTGCATTTTGCTAAAATACACATTAGAGAACAGAACGAGGATATTGGAAGAAATTATGCACAGAGCTGTGTAATGAGGATTCCAAAAAGGAAGTTGACTTATTCATGTCTAATATGCAAAAAAGGCTTGATAAATCGATGGAGGATATTAAATCAAAGAAGCTACGTAAATGCATAAGAGATTTTAAAGGCTGGAAACATTTTGACCTTTAACAAAAAATATGACTATTTGTGTAAGGAAGACATGGTGAAAAGTCTAGCAGCTTAAAGCCGCAATAGCAGTCAAACTTTGGAACCGGCAACGGAGAGTGATGTGTTGGAAAGTAACATGCTGATGTCTCTTATTCATCACTCACAAGGGAGGAACTTTTCATGGGAAGGAATTTTCTAAGGAAACTCCAACTTCTAAACAGGGGAAGGACAGAGTTCAAAATAGGAACAAACTTTCAAAGAAGCAGAGCCAGAGGAAAAAGAGGATCAAACAAATCAAGACAGGTAGAAAGAAATACAACAAAACCCTGATAGGATTCATGACAAGGGGGAGAAGAAGGCACAATGAATACACAATGAATACACAACAACTGAATGTGGTAAATCTTTCAAAACATATTTATGTAGAAATTAAATGGAAGTGTTATCGTTTGGTTTATCCTTCTGCCCGTCCTCTAATTTGGACTATGTTGTAAGCAGGATTGACCTGTTCCACTTCTCAAGAAAACTCAAACTGAAGAAATGGTTTGAGCAGAAACCAATAAGAAGTGAATTTGATGGAAAACAACAGACTCCTAGTAACCTTATCAGTGACATTGAAATGTTACACATATGCTCTTCAATAGAGTCAGACGCAGTTCATCATGATCCTTTGTGAATTTGGAAAATTTGAAAATTGATGTTGGAATGAGTTGTCCATATGGTCCGAATGGTTTTAAACCTCAATCTATTTTTACACCAAATATATTGCATGAAGCTATAGATGTATTTGAGAAAGGGGTTAAACAAGATCTAAAAAAAATTGATTTAAACCCTTCTATAGCAGAAATAATTGAACAGCAGGGGAAGTTGCAGCTGTAACCCGTTTTAAAACAGAAAACAGATAAAGAGATAGTGAACACCAGTCTAATGAAGGCGGGAACATAGTGGTGTTATCTACTAAGAAATATTTACAGGAAGGAATGAGGCATTTTGAGTGACCATACTGTTTATCAGAAAGTGAATATCCAGGAGATTATACATTTTAATTGTGTTTATATGGATATGTTGGTAAATTGGAAAGATCAGGGCTCCAGGAATGGGAAGAGTATTCATTCTTGGGGTATAACCATCCCAGAATCCCAGTGCTATATTTATTGCTTAAACTGCATAATGATATGACCAATCCCCCAGACAGACCTATTGCTTCCTCCATAGGTTTTCTTCTTGAAAATACATCTAAGAATATAGAGCACTATTTAAGACCTTTTGTCATATCATTACCAGTATATGTGCAGGACACACAACACTTCCTTTCCATTGTTGAAGGGATTCATTGGGAGCAGGATTTCACACTACTTACCATGGATGTAAACAGTTATACACTTGTATTAAACATTAAATATGAGCTTGGCGTGGAAGCATGTAGATACTTCATGTGAGCTAGACTATTATCTCTCTTGTTACATAAATGGATCTAGATATGGTAACTTATTGTCTCAACAATACATTTTTTAACAATTAATTCTATAGACAAATCCAGGGTACAGTGATGGGCACCTGCTTCGCCCCAGCTATGCTAATCTGTTTGTTGACCGGTAAGAGGAGCAGGTGGTCTGCAATATAGCAGGTTGTGATGATCAGATAGTACTCTGGTTGAGATATATTAACAATGTTTTCGTATCTGGAGAGGAAACGAACAGTCAGTCCAGGCATTCATCAGTGGGTTGAATAATAATAACTACACTTTGAGTTTTACAGCTAAGATCAGTAAGAATACCATTTTTTTAGACATACAGATTAGTGCATGTGGAGACATACTGGTGACTGAACTGTTTTGAAAGAGTAACAGGGATCAGCCTATAACATGCTTCAAGTGCCCATCCTAGCAGTCTTATATATAGTATCCCTTTGGGGGAACTGATAAGAGTCAAAAGAAACTGCAGGACTTAGGCCACCTTTGAAACAGAATGCAAAAATATGGTCATACAAATCAAAGAGAGAGACTTTTTTGAATCAAGCAAAACAAGTCAGGGGTATTCTAACTAAACACTGGCATGTGTTAACCACAGATAATATACTGGCCAAATATGTTGGGGAATATCCCAAAATTACCTACCTTAAAAGTAAATCATTGAAGGATGTCTTGAACCATAACCTTATTCAAGAAGAAAAGAACACCGGCATTGTTGGTTGCATAAAGGGCTTCTTTTGATTTACCAGATGTAAAGCATGTAGGAACAGCAATAATGTTTTATGTTTTAGAGGCCCAAAGACCAACTTGAACTTTGAGATCAGGAAACATTCGACGTATGCTTCTTAAGTGCCCTTGTGATAAGCTGTATATTGGCAGCACTATCCATATGGCAAAAAAGCGCAACCTAAAGCATATGAGGGCTATCCAATGTAGCGATAAACAATATCCGGTTGCCAGGCATTATTAGGATTTGTAAAGTAACTTGTTACAATTTTTGGTGATCAATAGGATTGATGTTAATATCAGAGGTGGCAACAGTTTTGCTAACCTACGCAGACTGGAATCTAAATATATGTTAGATTTTGACACTTGATTCTGAACGGCTTAAATTCTGAAGAAGAAATGGCTGTATACTTAGGTTGAGCTAAGAATACATTTTTTGATTTGTTTGTTTTCATTGTCTGTCGGCATGAGAACGATATATAGTAATTAATATTGGCCCAGCAGGGCACCAAGATTCCAAAAACTAGTCCACTTGGGCAGAAGTGTTATATTTACATAGTGATTTAGCAACTCTGTTGTAGACTGTTTTACCTGATTATGATTTCTTACTTTGTGTTAATATGCTGAAACGATTGAATAATTTGTTGTTTATAAGTTTAGGTTATTTGACATTTCGTTATGTTTTCAAATATTTAATTGGGAACATATTTCAGTACTGTAATTATGGTAAACTGAGTTGACAGAACTATGATTAGTTGTATTTCAAACTCATATGCTCCACTCCAAAATGGCTAACATTTTACTTTGTTTTGATGAGAAGGGCGAAAGTTGTTTCTTTTGTCTTTGTCTAGTGCACAATATAACAGTGTTGTTTGAACCTCACCACTCATGACCCATGAGAAAGGCCTCTGGCCGAAACATGTCGGGTGGAAGTCATCACTAAATCACACAGCTCTCGAAGTGTGTCTTCGAGTTGTCTCATTGTGTATCGAAGGGCATTTAGTAAAAAAAATATATATGTATATATATATATATATATATCCCTTTTAGACTCGGATGAACAAGAACTGCAGCGGCACCGCAGGAATTGGAAAAGCTCATATTTTATTATTTTATTATGACATAAAATTTAAAAACATCAAGCGCACCAAGATGGCCGAAGCATTTCGACTGGACCAACTCAAGGTGATAAGTTAGATACTTTTATTCACAAAAATGCAATTCTACTTTCCTCTAAAAGTTCATGATGAATTCCGACCAGTCCTGTGGTCTAAATGAGGGCAAACGTAATTTTTTCTTTACTTCCCAAGTTTTATACTGATTGGGGAAATGCTCTCTTCATGTTTTGTAGAAACACTCCTAATGCATTGTGTTGTGAGATTTGTAGTTCTAAGTAAGGGTTTATTGTGCGTCTTTAGTATTGCTTTCATGTATATTTCAAAGATGTTAATTTTATCTTCTAATAGATGCATTCATAATTTCATTATGTCATCAATTTACGTTGCTTTCCTTGTTACCCTTCTGTGGAAATTGAGTCATTGGCTTGTCTGTTTGGATGTAGAAAGTCTTTATACAAGCATCAGGCATAGAGACGGACTAAAGGCATGCGAACATTTTTTAAGGACCAGAAGTATACATCACTTGACACATACTAGGATGTTACTACAGATGATCGAAATCTGTCTCTTGGAAAATGTATTTACATTTAATGGAGTTTTATATAAACAAGTACAGGGGACTTCGATGGGCATCTGCTTCGCTCCCAGCTACGCTAATCTCTTGGTGGGCTGGTGGGAGAAGCAGGTGCTCTGGAGTGAATCTCTGGAACATTGGACCAACATGGTCAATATCTGGCTCAGATTTATTGACGACGTCTTCTTTGCATGGGAAGGCGAAGAGGAAGAACTCCTTGATTTTGTAAAAGAATTAAATGAGAATTCTGTAAACCTAAAATTTACCATGCAATACAGCCAACAGACGGTTGATTTTCTGGATATCAGACTAACTGTGAAGGGTAACAAACTTGAGACGGATTTATTTAGGAAGAGCACAGCAGGTAACTCTGTTCTACACTCAGCTAGCTGCCACCCTCCTAATTTCAGGTGGAGTATACCCTTTGGAGAGTTCCTGCGAGCAAAAAGAAATTGTAGTTCTGAGGAAACATACAGTAAAAACAAGAAGAAAATGTCACACAGATTCAAAGCCAGAGGGTATCCCCTTAAAATGCTTAAAATGGCCGAAAAAAGAGCAGATCAAATTGAGAGAAGTGAAGCCTTATATAAAGCACCTAAGATCAAACGAACGGAAACAGATGCCCCCATAAGACTTATCACAACCTATAATTCTCAGTCTAAACAGTTTGGTCAGATAATCAGAAAAAGATGGGATATTCTCACACAAGACAGATTACTAAAAGAAAAACTGGGCTCATACCCAGCGATAACATACAGAAAAGGTCCCTCTATTAAAGACAAGATAGTTAGGAGTCACATGGAACATCGAAAAGTGACATGGCTGGAAAGAATGGGGGGTTTTCACAAGTGTGGAAAATGTAAGGCTTGTAGTCACAGTGAAAATGTGAAGGAGGTTACACTACAAAGAACCCATAGGAAATGGCACATCAGGAAGAATATACAATGTACCACTGATTTTGTGGTTTATGTTATTACGTGCCCTTGTGGTAAGTGGTACATAGGCTCAACCACCTTCCCTGTGAAGAAGAGGATATTAGAGCATTGGCGTGCCATTACCAACAAAGATTTTAGCTATGGCACGGCGAAACATTTTTACCAAGAACATGACAGTGACTGGACAAAAGCGACATTTTTCGCTCTTGATACCATCCCCAAAAATCCCAGAGGTGGCAATAGAATTCTAGCCTTACGCAAACTGAATCCAGATTTATATTGCAAGCTGGTTGTGTCGTTCCTTTTGGGATGAATAATGATGAAGAGATGCATGTGCATCTGTAATTAGATTGCAATAGTGCTTCCCGCTGTACCTTTGAAACAGAATCAGTATTCTGTATTTATTTTAACGTTTATATAATCACTGTTGAGTCACTTATCCCATCCCTTTTGAATTTTCCTTTTGTATCCCTTCACAATTGCACAATATGATTGTTGGATTTCTGTGTAATATAGAGAAGCGGTGTGTTGACTTAGTCTCCCTACATGAGTAGTGTTTTATTAAGTAAAAACATTCTTGAAGTGGGCATTATTGTCAGCAATATGATGTTTTGTATACCTATAAGTGACTATATGTTTGATTAAACTTTTTTCTATTTTTGATTGCTCCCGTATAGATTTAATGGATGGAGTGTATGAGTCACCTTCACTACAGTTATGAGCTACGAGCACGGAGTTTTAGGTGATTGTATCTACAACCACGCTCTCCATTTTTCCAGATTCATGTGGGGCAACAGGATATTACTAATGGTCGTTTTCTCTGTTACTGTTAATTCCATATCTGTTTCTATATGGGTACTATACCCTTGATAAATATTAATGTCAGCAATTATGTTTTGCTTTCTTATTTATAATAGAATAATGTTAATGAGTGGTTAACATCGATTTAATAGAATCAAAGGTGCTAAACCATTTCTGGCACATCGAAATCATGATAGCCCACATTTTATAACTGGGTACTTTACCCGGATAATGCATTTACCTCTTTGAACGACAAGTCGTCTTATAGTTTATGTTGGAGACATCATCATTTCACCGCTTTATCTCTTTCTTTCTTTTCTTTCTTTGTGCACATTGTATAGATTTTATTATTCTGTAAATTATGTGTTTAAATGAATTTAATACACAGCACTATATATAGGGTACGAAATGTTTGGAAATACTCACGGAGTTAGTTGTGATGACAGCACCATTAAGTATTTTCTTTAGCTCTATGGAAAAGTATAAAAAGTCTGAACTTTGAACTAAGGTCATGTGACCAAGAGCTGGATAGCTCGAAACGCCTCTTTTTGCCTCGATTCAATAAATATTTTGCAAAACTTGGATCGGTGTGGCTGGTGCTTACACGAATTAGTAAGCTTTTTGGTGGATATATATATATATATATATATATATATATATATATATATATATATATATATAGTTCCAATCCTGTATGTCGACAAAACACAGGCGCTGACACCGTGGGAGTATATCACGGAACGTTTTAATTCCAAATGAAGACCAAGACGCGTTTCGGCGGCGGACCGCCTTGCTCACATATATATATATATATATATATATCCCTTTTAGACTCGGATGAACAAGAACTGCAGCGGCACCGCAGGAATTGGAAAAGCTCATATTTTATTATTTTATTATGACATAAAATTTAAAAACATCAAGCGCACCAAGATGGCCGAAGCATTTCGACTGGACCAACTCAAGGTGATAAGTGAGATACTTTTATTCACAAAAATGCAATTCTACTTTCCTCTAAAAGTTCATGATGAATTCCGACCAGTCCTGTGGTCTAAATGAGGGCAAACGTAATTTTTTCTTTACTTCCCAAGTTTTATACTGATTGGGGAAATGCTCTCTTCATGTTTTGTAGAAACACTCCTAATGCATTGTGTTGTGAGATTTGTAGTTCTAAGTAAGGGTTTATTGTGCGTCTTTAGTATTGCTTTCATGTATATTTCAAAGATGTTAATTTTATCTTCTAATAGATGCATTCATAATTTCATTATGTCATCAATTTACGTTGCTTTCCTTGTTACCCTTCTGTGGAAATTGAGTCAATGCATTGTGGTGCTGGAAGTTTACGACTAGTTATTTTCTTCAGGAATTTTTCTGCATGAACACACTGATTTCACATAATGGCTTTAGAGATAGGTATGACCCTCCAGTGGGTGTTTTTTTGGTCTAGCTTTAAGCAGTGAAGCTGTGTGTAAGAAGTATTCTTAAATATTATTTAAAATATACATAGGGTGGTGTTTGGCTTCACCCAGCTGAGAATTACTCTCTCATCCCATGCTATTGGCTATTGGGTTGTCATTCCCCTTCCTGGAAGTGCTTCCTTTAGAATCCATGAGGAACTAATTTACACCTGTAAAGTATGCGCAGTCATCACACGGTTGTCACATCCACTTATCTCCTATATGCATTCTATAGAGAAAGGAATCCATTTATGCCCCTTTTTATCCAGCACTCACAAAGAAATAGGGCAGGCTTTAGTGTTCTAAACAGCAGTTGTGCATGCACATCATGTATATAGCATTTGTGTATGACTGTGTTTATATTCCTTGGCACATATCTATAGCTTTGCAAATGCTTATTGTTTTCATGGAGTTGCCCTTGAGTATAAATGCTTATTTCAATATAATCACCTGTAATTGGTTTTACTTCCCTCCAAGGGGTTTTATGTACTTGATCTTATTTCCTCTTCAAGTTCCTATTTTTATTTGAGGTTTACATGTAACTCTTCATCAGTATCCAACCCATTAGGGTGACGTGTGCCCAGTCTGATGATATATCTTGATTCCACTTGTCTCAACTTGAGAGTTCCATCCCCTCCACATGCATTCTTTCTTACTTCATCTATTACATAAAATCACAAAGATCCATCATAATTTCCACGCTTCTGATCATACTATCTGACCAGGGCATAGGTAATTTTCTTAAGTCATGTACCTCTGATTTCCTGAATCAAATTAATATGTACCAAAATATACTTGAGTGACTGCCCCTGTCTATATGAAATAGCTAATTCTGATCCCAGTATTTCCTTTACATCTGAATTATCTCTATTTCTGGTGTGTTCTGAGGCTATGTTTAATTTTTTGGGACTCTTTCATAAAAGTTACAATCATCCTAATTTTGTCATCAGCTGCTTCTTCGGTTTGTTAGGAGGAGTTCCTCTCTACGTATGTTTTTACATTTTTGTAGACTTTTCTCTATTATTCAGTCTGGGTACGGAAGGAGCATGGAATGGGTTTTGTACTGTGCGTATATTGAGTGCAAAATTCAAGTACATGCTGCACTCGAGTGGATGGATCTTTATCTCAAATTGAGGCTTAACATCAACACTATGGGGCCGATTCCGATCTTGGCCGGTAGGGCTCCGAATCGGACTCGGCATTACCGGATCCGATTCAGAGCCCTGTTTCCCGACCGAGTCGGACGTGCGTCCGGGCGAGCGAGTACGATGCGAACGTACGCGAAATCGCCGACCGACTCGTTCATGGGACCCAACCGCTCCGACCGACTCGCACGGACACGACTCGCACCGCGCAATGGAGACGTTCCCCGGCCGGGTAAGTACGATGCGCGCCGCGAGCAGTCCGACCGACTCGCGCCGTCCGGCTCGAAAGAGCATTCGGAGCCGCACTTTGGGGGTCCGTGTCGGACCCCCCTGTACGCCTAGCCGCGCGAGTCGCACACAGGCCTACCTGTGCATGTACGGCGTGACCCGCTTCGATGCGTACCCGCTGTAGGGGGCGCCCTTGTTCGCCTCGCACCCATTGAGTCAATGGGAGCCCGCGTACGCATTGTACAACCGGCTCCCATTGACTTCAATGGGAGTCCAACCGAATCGAGTCCGATAGCATGCAAACGCATCGTACTCGTTCGGTCGGACTGCTAGGGTCCGATTCAGTCGGAAATCTCTCCGGGTCCGGCTCGGTCGGAGAGATTTCCGGCCTGAATCGGAATCGGCCCCTATATGTAATGCATTAATTACAGTGAAGCACATTTGGTTTCTCAAGGATAACAGAGAATAGTAGATTTTCAAACCATGAAGGTTTATTAGCAGATTAGCAAAATTACAAACTCTAATCATTCAAATTAGTTATAAATCAAAAATCTCCTTTTAAAATGGTTGTTCAGTATAATCCAAAGCGAGTCAAAATAGCAAATACAAAGGCAATTTAAAGATAGTCATATGCAAAACCATTAAAATTCAGTTTCCCTGGAAGGAAAATTCCTTAATGATAAGTTAGGGGTTCACATGAGGTTGGGGAAGTTAAGAAGGAGGTGTCAGAAAGTAAAGCCTCCAAAGGAAGAATCAAATGAAAATTCAGTTAAGTAAATGAAAAAGGATTTGCTTGAGAGTTTAACTCTGATGAGCAGAGGTAAAAGCAAGTAATAAGTCTCAAGAGCATGGAAAGAGGCTTCGGCTTTCAAGCAAGTGGGAAATATATGTGACTCTAACTTGCTCAGCAATTCACAATTAAAACATATTTCTTAGCAAAATGAAACACTCCCTACAATTTTAAGGTATCAAGGAACAATCAGGTCTGAATGTTCTCCGATAAGGAAACTTCTCTCATCTTCTCAGTCATCGCACAAAGGAAGCTTACAGCTGTGCATCCTTCAGGAGATATCTCTCACAGGATGATACATTACGGTCAGTTCGTCCCAGGCACAGGTGTGGAAAATCATTAATCACTCTCTATGAAACACATTCTGACCAGTTGTTGTCACGGAAACTAAACATTTTAAAACAGTTAATCTAGTCACACTTCTGCAGCCTGGAGCTTGGTTCCTGAAATGAGAGAAAGGGGAGACAGAATCACAACAGCCAAAAGTGCACTAACAACTTAGCATGTGTTTCTTAAACTGAGGCCTACATTAACTATGGCTAACTTAACGTGAACATTCTTTAACTATAGATAACTACAACATGAGAATCGCTAACTATGACCCAACTTAACATGAAAATCATACTTTAGATATAAGTATATCATGTGCATTAGTACATATGTTAGGCAAAACGAAAAACAGTGACAGAGCATCACCAGTACTCTTGTGCTGGAAATCTCTTCTTCACTACAGTGCTGTGTTTTGTGAATTCCATATCAGTGGAGCAGATTATTTTCCATCTCAAACATTCCCTACAGGGGATGCTATATTTTAGACTTTCCTGATGTTGGCTTTTTGCATGCAATACACGGTTGGTCACTTTGTCCTTGCAATGTAGGGTGGTTTCAGTTTTCCGAGCTGCAACACATATTTCAATGTTCAGAAATGTTACTGGGCCCGTCTGCGTCTGACCGGGGCCAGGGGCCAGGATCCCTGCCCCTTCTCATGTAAGTAAAATTATATATTCCTCTAGTCAACTCCTAATGTTGCAGAGCCCATGCAATGAAAAATGTCTACATTCTATTTGTTTAACTAATGGCGACTTTCTTTGTACTCATTCCTCCCTTAATCTTCGATCTGTCCCAATGATCCAGCCTTAACCCAAGACCATTTGCTCCTACAAAATGTTTTTAATAAATTGTAGATCTCTACCAAAACACTCTTCTGAACTCTACATACTTTTATAAGAGGAACAACCCGACACCTTATTTTTAACAGAAACATAGCTTCACAAGGAGTCCGAAACCGACATCGTGCAAACCCTCCCTCCTGGTTAATATATTCAGCGGAAAGATCGCGAAAAGAAGAAAGGTGGAGGTATTGCCATCATTCTTATAGATTCTTTTAAATGCCGCATTGAGCCTGATCCCATACCTGACTGCAAAAACTTCTCCTTCGCAATTACATTATCTTCTACCCACACCTTTTCTGGAATCTTAATATACCGACTCCCGGGAGCTTGTGGACAATTTCTTAAATCACTCCCCGAAACTGCTGCCAATCTGGCTAGCTCCTCCTCCAACTTCGCCCTCTTAGGGGATTTTAATTTGCATTTTGATGACTCTTCAAACCCCGAAACTTCTGAGCTTATTCAAGACTTACGAGCTATTCAGCTAATACAAAAAGTTAACGGCCCTACACACGGACACCTATTAGACCCCATTTTTACCAACAACAATAAGCTTCTAGGTAGAGATCCTATTCCAGTGCCTTGGTCCGATCATTTTTGATCCCTATTACCTGGGACACACCAATACAATTCTCTTCTGTTAGAACCACTAGTAGCTGGGAACGCGCCTGGTCCAAACTACCTCTAGAACCATGGATCTCGGCCCTTAAAGATACTAAGCCTACGCTGGTGCACCGTCTAAATATCGAGTTTAGAATATCGACCTACAGTAATATCGAGTTCCAAATATCGTAGGGACAGAATATCGAAATCAAGAATATCGACGACCAGAATATCGACCTGAAGGTAAGTAATATCGTTTTTGTTAATATCGAAGTTAGTAATATCGATAGCAAAAAAATCGATGTTACTAATATCGATATTTATATTAGTGTTATGTATTTTATTATGTATTTTATATGTATGTGTTATATATTTTTTGTTAAGTATTGTACTGGTTTTTAAATATATGTATAAAATTTTTATAAGTTAGTAATCTTTTTTTAAGTAATTTATGCGTTTTAGTACTGTAGCGGGTTGTGGGTTTATAGGGGAATAGGGTGGGAAGTAATTTAATTATAGTAAATTCATTAATAATTTTTAGGAATTATTAATTAATTTTAATTAAATTTTGCGTTTTAGTTCTGCAGCGGGTTGTGGGTTTATAGGGGAATAGGGCGGGAAGTAATTAAATTATAGTAAATTCATTAATAATTTTTAGGAATTAATAATTAATTTTAATTAAATTTTGCGTTTTAGTTCTGTAGCGGGTTGTGGGTTTATAGGGGAATAGGGTGGGAAGTAATTTAATTATAGTAAATTCATTAATAATTTTTAGGAATTATTAATTAATTTTAATTAAATTTTGTGTTTTAGTTCTGTAGCGGGTTGTGTGTTTATAGGGGAATAGGGTGGGAAGTATTTTAATTGTAATTAAGTAATTATTTATTGGTATTGTTAATTAATTTATTGTTAATTATTAATTGGTAATTAATTTTATATAATTGGTAATTAATTTTTATTAATTGATTAATTGATAATTATATTAAGTGTATTAATTTATTATTGGAGCGGGTTGTGAGTTTATAGGGAAATAGGTGGGAAGTAATTTAATTCTAATTAAGTAATTATTAATTTTATTTTTGGGTATTGATAAATAAATTATTGTTAATAAATTATTTGGTAATTAATTTTAAATAAATATTATTTTGGGTATTGTAAATTAATTTATTGTTTAATAATTATTAATTGGTCATTAATTTTTATTAATTATTATTTATTGGTATTTATCATTAATTTTTTGTTAATTAATTATTAATTGGTAATTACTTTTTAATAATTATTATTTTTGGTATTGGAAAATAATTTATTGTTAATTAATTTTTATTTGGTAATTTATTTTTAATAATTATTATTTATTGGTATTCATCATTAATTAATTATTAATTGGTAATTATTTTTTATTAATTATTTATTGGTATTGGTAATTAATTTTGTTATTTAATAATTAAATCATTATTTATTTATAAAAATTAATTTAATTATAAGTATGTTAATTTTAACCTCTACTGGAGTGGGAATAGTAATTTGTACCCCTACGCTATCCAACACTTTCCCTACTGTTGCACTCACTGGAGTGGGAATAGTAATTTTTACCCCTCTGCTATCCAATACTTTCCCTACTGTTGCACTCACTGGAGTGGGAATAGTAATTTTTACCCCTACGCTATCCAACACTTTCCCTACTGTTGCACTCTCTGGAGTGGGAATAGTAAATTTTACCCCTACGCTATCCCACACTTTCCCTACTGTTGCACTCTTTGGAGTGGGAATAGTAATTTTTACCCCTGCGCTATCCCACACTTTCCCTACTGTTGCACTCACTGGAGTGGGAATAGTAAATTTTACCACTGCGCTATCCCACACTTTCCCTACTGTTGCACTCATTGGAGTGGGAATAGTAATTTTACCCCTCCGCTATCCAATACTTTCTCTATTGTTGCACTCACTGGAGTGGGAATAGTAAATTTTACCCCTACGCTATCCCACACTTTCCCTACTGTTGCACTCACTGGAGTGGGAATAGTAATTTTTACCCCTACGCTATCCAACACTTTCCCTACTGTTGCACTCACTGGAGTGGGAATAGTAATTTTTACCCCTACGCTATCCAACACCTTCCCTACTGTTGCACTCATTGGAGTGGGAATAGTAATTTTAACACCTACGCTATCCAACATTTGCCCTACTGTTGCACTGTTTGGAGTTGGAATAGTAATTTTATTCCCTCCACTATTTAATATTTTTTGTATTATTTTAGCTAATGTAGTATATAATTAATTTTAAAAATAATTTAATTTTTTTTTAATTTGTTACATATATTTATTTAATTTTTATTTATGTTATTGTTTTATGTGTATAGATGTATTTATAATTTATAAGATTTTCTTAATTTATAAGTTATTAAAATAGTTATTAAAACATATTAATAAGTAAGGGGCCCATTACGATACCCGGCGTAAATAAATCCGCCAGGCATGGAAGCGGCAAAAATCCGCCCGCACACACCGCCTGAACACCGACCACGCCATTACGATTACACAAACCGAAAACCGCCATCGGCGGAAAAAGCACACAAAATACTGCCCGCCAACGTCCGAGTCGGAGTCAAACCGCCCGCCACGGACGGAAACACGCACGACAACACAAAACCGCCCGCCCTCACGGCCGACACACCGCACGTGAAATTACGATCGCACCGACATGAGCGCGGAAAAACCACAAATATACCGCCCGCCAGCGCAAACAACGCCGATGAGAATCGACACGGCAGAAGCCATGGCGCCAACGTACCTGCACAGAAACCATCCGCACACAAAACCAATAGCACACAACATGGCCAACAAGTCCACACAGCAAGGCACGCACAAATACACAAGCACAGTACACATCCCGAAAACACCCCCCGGACAAACAAAAAATACAAAGGCCAGAACCCCAGACACAACACACCTGAAAACAACAGACCATGAGGACACACCCACATAGGTGAGTACAAAAGCAGCACTCCCACAGACCACAACCCCTTGCTACATTGCAAACCAGAGAGGAGAGGAGAGGACACAGTGACACAGCAAGGACAGCAGCACACCACAGAAACGCACACATCACTACCACCACCACCACCACCACCAAACACCACCACCACCACCACCACCACCAAACACCGGCACCACAAACCCCCTGCACATTACACAACACACACCGCACCAGCACCACAAACATCATGGCACCACAAAGAATGCCCAAGTTCACGCCCATGGAGCTGACGGTCATGGTCGACGAGATCATCAAGGTGTACCCACAAATCTATGGGAACATGGTCCAGCACACACCACTAGCCACCAGAAACAGAATGTGGAACCGGATCGTAGACCAGGTCAATGCAGTCGGGACCCTGCCCAGGAACAGAGTCGAGATTAACAAACATTGGAATGACGTAAAGAGCCTGGTCAAGAAGAAGGAGGGCAAAAACAGAGAGCTGGCTGCCGTCACTGGCGGAGGGAATCCCGCGCTCTTTAAGACCTTCAAAGCGTGGGAGGAGAAGGTGCGAGTCGTAATACATCCGGAGATCCTCGCCGGATTAGCAGGGGGAGTGGAGGCTGGTAAGTACAAACTAATGTATACCAGCACACCGCTATGTACTCACATGCACTACCACCATGCCACAGCTCCCAGGGACAAACACCCCCATGTCCAGCACACAATACACAACACATCACACACACATGCAACAGACACTACCACACACAGCCCAAACCGAACAACTGTAAGATGCGTGGGGACATGTGTACACTAAGCCAGCCACGTAACCACCAACAGGTCCCCAAATATGCCAGAAGCGCCACAACGAGCACCCACCACACCCATGTGTCCGCCACAGCTGCACTAACCGACAAGTAACAGGTAAGTGGCAGGAACACAAAGTGCAGTGGGTGGGACGGTGGACAGCCCAAGTACAACACACACCAGGCCCCAGTCCCACAGCACAGCAAGGAGGAGCATCCCCCACACCCCACAGCCACGTGTCAGCCACCGCAGTGCACAACGACAGCCGAAAGGCAGACATCACGGTCCACAGCAATCGGTGTCAGTGGGTGTCCAGCCACCCCCACGACCCACAACACCCCCCACCCCCACAGACCTGCAACATGGAGCACCCCCGCTTAGAGCCATGTGGCATCCAGTACAGTGCATGCACGAACAACTTGCAGGTGGGAAACTGGACAGGGCTGGATTACTGGAGGCATGAGGACCATAACACGACCAACACATGGGACATGTCACGTAGCAGACGAACACGCAGCACCGCCCACCGTCACGAACAAGTGAACAATGTGCACACGGACATGAACAACAGACTCACACCCCACATGACCCATCACAGACATAGCAACACCCAAGGAGCCACGTCTGCATGCACAAGCCACACTGAATATAGTCCCACACGGCAGCCACTGTGCAACTCATCACACACAACCGAAACACCATTGAAGTCCTGTCCATGTAGCCCCTACTGCCTGTCAACAACACACCCCACAACTACGCCTATGTAAGACAAACAACACTAGACGCAACAGAGCGGAACAACATAAATGCACACGAACACCACTGAACCCATCAAACTCACAGACACACCATGCACATACAACATACCATCCATCCCATCCGTCAGCCCCAGTCTCATGAAAGGCATGTCATCCGCACAGCTGCCACACATACAGCAGTCACGCTAAGACACATGCCCATGACCAACCATGTGCCAGAAGTCAATTAAGCGCACGACACACTGTGAGCAACAACACACAACATGGGCCACACCCCCCCCCCGAGCACTGCAGTGATGCACATGGCACAGGGCAGCACGCACACCAAGGAGATGGGACAACTACAATACGTTGGCTGGCACACAACTATCACTCACTCATAACGATGCGTCCAATGCCATGTCCAGTAATCACAACAGACAGCAAATATGCAGGCCATGTCAAGCATGCACACACCTCAAACCATGCACTGTCATGCTGCCACAACACATGTCACGTTCGGCACCCATGGCTCACAGCATGTACCCCAAAAGCATATCCCCTCCCAAATGCGAATCTGGGGCATGGCCCCCATGTTGCCATATGCGTTCCTAAGCGTTCCATTTGAACCCCAAAAGCATATCCCCTCCCAAATGCGAATCTGGGGCATGGCCCCCATGTTGCCATATGCGTTCCTAAGCGTTCCATTTGAACCCCAAAAGCATATCCCCTCCCAAATGCGAATCTGGGGCATAGCCCCCATGTTGCCATATGCGTTCCTAAGCGTTCCATTTGAACCCCAAAAGCAAAGTACAAACCAGACCCAGGATGGGCCAGGAGCCCGCATACACCAGAGTCACAATAAGTAGGGGCACAGCAACACACCCATCGGCATGGCCAATCCGTCCCATGCCACATGTGCACAGCACACAGTCCCATTGCCAAGCACACACAACTACAGATGCTACAGCCACACACACGCCTCCGGGAAACCCATGTACGAGATTGCACGAACTGTCAATGTCAGACGACAAATACATACTTCGCCAGGTGCAACACAATAACAAATCTCATTCTCTCCACAGGTGACGAACTGCTGGATGCTGGGGATGGAGCCAGCAGCCAGCACAGCCAGCCTACAAGCCCCCAACGAGGACACACGGATCTGGAGGATCTGTCCTCCTCTTCGGACACGGACAAACAAGCAGGCCCATCTGGTGTTGCAGGGCCCAGCCGCTCCCCAGGACCCCTCCTACCCACCAACCCATCATCCAGGGCTGCTGAACATTCCCAGCCCCCTGCTGCCACTGTCGTTGCGGCCACACCCACGGTCATTGTGGCCACTACCACTGCCGCAACCGCCACCATCGCCGCAACCGCCACCATCGCCGCACCGACCACCACCGCCGCCACCACCGCCACGTCTTCGCTGGCACCAGCCCCAGCGCAGGTGGTGGCCCGGACGACTGGATCCACCCTGGGAGCCACAGCGAGGACCGTGGTGAGCAATGTGGCTAGTGGGCAGGCCGGTGGCAGCAGGACTGGTAGGAGGAGCAGGGTCAGGGAAACGCCAGCCTCCCTGGGAGCCATGCCCTGCCTCACATGGCCAGAGTCCTTGGGGCCTATGAAGAGGCCCAAGGACAATGGGTCCGGTCTGCTTCAGACACGCGTGAGGTGCTGGGGGTGCTGAGGTCCATGGACGCCCGTATGGGCCAAATCGTGGACCTCATGGGACAGCTGGTGGTGGCGGTGAGGTCACAGCCAGGGACAGCAGCTCCCCTCCGCCACCACCTGCCGGGGCGCAGGGTGGAGCAGCAGTGTCCAGTTCCCCTGCGTCCACAGCCAGTGATCACACCTCAACCACCAGCATGTCGCAAGCAGGCACCCCCTCGCAAACGTGGAAGGGGCCGTCCGAAGAGGAAACAGATCTCCCGGGAGGACTTTGCACGCTCCAGACGCAAGTGAGGCAGCCAGCCAGCCTTCCTTGACCAGCCACTGCATTGACTTGGACTACGATCCCACTCCACACAGCCATCTGGATGGCATGTGTGTGTTGGACTATGGACATAGAACCAGTGGGTACACCCTGATCATCACGCAGCCATGACCGACAGCTCATTGTCACTGCACGCACCACTTTTGTCATCACCTTACACACAATCACATGTCACAGTTTGTAATAAATGCACCTTTTTCACTAACTGCTGTTTGTGCCCTGTGTCTTATTTGTACGGAATACAACGGCCACCTTGGGCGGAAAGGCACCTGATGCGTGGCATGGCATTTGAATCCGGAGGGCCTGTAGGGACCTAGGGGTGGGAGACAGAACAGGAGCACATTCAATGAGTGTGTCACACACCCATCACACAGTACATGTCAACAACTACAAGCAATGTACACACATCGCACAGAGCAATAGGGCACAATGCCACAGCCACCAACAGTGGCATACTACCCTGGCCATGGAGCGTTGACACACAGCACGCAGTGAACAAACGGCCACCCTGACACAGCACACACACACCTGCACAGATACAGCCACATCAGCCGTCGTACATGGACACTCACCGTCAAGTGAAGTAGCGGGCGATGAGCTGCTGCCGCACATTACCAGCTTCCTCCTCTCCGCTGTCCTCCTCACTCGAGCTGTCCTGGTCTGCGGGCTGGGGCCCTGGTTGATCTCCGTCATCCACGATGAGGGGGATCTGCTTCCGAATGGCCAGATTGTGCAGCATGCAGCACGCCACCACTATCCGGCACACCTTCTGTGGGGAGTACGCCAGCGCACTCCCGGTGCGGTCCAGGCACCTGAACCTGGACTTGAGGAGGCCAAAGGTACGCTCGACCACACGTCTGGTCCTCCCATGTGCCTCATTGTAGCGATCGTCTGCTGGGGTGCGAGGATTCCTCAATGGACTGAGCAGCCATGCCCCATTCGGATACGCAGAGTCACCTGGGTGTGAGGGACACAGAGAACCGTTGCTAATCCAACTGGACAGGGGACAGCATCGCACAGCCAGCACGCTACACCACTCCACATACTCACCGACAATACAGGCACGATCCTGTTGCATATTGGACATCAGTCGTGGCAAGATGCTGTTGCGCATTATGTGTGCGTCATGGGCCGAGCCTGGGAACTTTGCACACACGTGGGTGATCACCATGTCCGCAAGGCACACCACTTGCACATTCAGGGAGTGCGTGTGCTTCCTGTTGCGGTACAGGTGCTCAGTGGCCTGTGGTGGAACAAGGCCGACGTGTGCAGTCAATGGCTCCAACGACGTGTGGGATTCTGCCAAGGGCATAGAATGCACCCTTCACTGCCGCCAATTCACGAGCCCTGGGGAAGCGGATGTACCTGTTCCGGTACAGCATCATGGCTGCCAGTACATCCCTCAGCACCTTGCTGAACATGGGCTGGGACATCCCTCTTCCACTGCCCACTGTGTGCTGGAATGACCCAGTGGCGAAGAAATGCATGGCGGCCATCACCTTAGCCGTGGGGGTGACAGCAGTCGGATACACCCTGCGGGGACGGAGATGGGGTTCTAACATGGCACACAGTCGATGCAGGGTTGGCCTGTCCAGCCGAAACTTCCTAATAACCTCTGTATCGTCCATGTCCGCCAGCAATTGGTATGGGCGGTCAATGTTCGGTCTCCGCCTAGGGACAATGGCAGAGGACACATGTCAATGCAACACGACACATAGCAATTTCGCATACACATCACTGACATGACTGAGCAAGCACATGAGCCACAGCCCAGCTGTCAAGCTGGGACGGCACGGCCACAATACACTTACACAGGTCTCCCAACAATGGCAATGGCTAGTGATACAAACCACTGCCATGTGCATGCACATGGGGATCTAGGCCCCAATGACTTGCGGGGCGTGCTGATGGGGACTGACTGCATATCCGTCAAGCGGCAACGCCACAGCAACATGAATGTCTGCTGAGCATGGAACTGCTTCCGCGGCTGGATGAGTATGGCACACGACGACGACGATGTGGGCACAGGCTGAGCGGCCAAAACAAGTGGGACCTGTGGCACGAGGGGATATGAGACAGTAGTAGGTGTCAGCACTGCACCCTATGTACAGCACTGTACGGATCACACCTCCCGAAACATTGACAGGTGTCCACATTGACAGCCCCATGCCAAGACGGCTGTGTGCTTGCAGTCACACGTCACAGGTGAGAGGTTACATTGCACGTGCCAGGTGGCAGTCGTACATAGTGGGAGCTGGCATGTGTGTGCATGTGTCTCCTGTTCAGGATCCACCAGATGGGCGCTGACTCTGTACTGACCATTGGACACAGCATGTTCCCTGGAAGGCTTGTGTGTGTGGGATGGTGGCACTGGATGTGCCTCCGTTGGGTGGGGGGCCATGCACAGGGCGGGTACGTCGATGATTGCGCATTGTTGGTCACGGTGGGTGCACCCACTAAGATGTGTTGCCCTGTGTTCAATTCCTATGTCCGCATGATGATGGACTGTAGATGTGGGCAGACTACACATTGGTCGATGTGCTGTCTATATGCATGTGCCTTCACACCAGGCACAGCTGCCCCTGCACATGTGACCCCTGCTGGACTCGCTGCTGGGTCTGTGGAGCTGATGCACCTTCTGCGCGTGGGGCGGGCAGCTCTCCTCACTTCCCTCATTGCGCATGTCATGACTTTGCCGCAGGTGACATGGATCATGGAGGGCCCACATGTACGCGTGGGTAGGCTACACATGATTGTACACTGGTCGCCACCCCCAGTCAGTGTTTCGAATGGGAAGGTTGTCGTGCTGGTGGTATGTTCGATGTGGCGGATGGGCGGGCCTAGGTGCGGGCTTACATTCCGGACATGGGGGGTAGTTGTATTGGCGACTAGTTGCAGTACACACGGGACACGTCTCTTCCTTTCCACATCTGGGTCATCCCTTGTACTAACTGACAGTGATACAGTCATCTTCGCCCCAGCCCTCATGTCCTCCCTCGCTCCCCAATATGCATGCTCACCTGCGAGGCTAGCGCTTGCACAGGCAGCCCCAAGCTCGCACCAGAGAGGGCAAGGAGTGTATGTGTGGGTCCAGTTGCACGAGTGGGCTGTCTCAGGGTATGATGTGTTGCGGGACGCCGTCCACCTGCGTGGTGCCCCAAATGGAGACCCGGCCTGCATGGACTATGTATCACAGTCTTCGCCTTCCGGATCCGCCACCTGCGACACCCAGTGGCTGTGGCTGCCCTTGCGGCCAGGCCGCGTCCGTCTGTGGCTGATGGCCCACACATTCACTCTTTGGCCTCTCTGGGGAGGGCTCGGGGGTGGTGGCGCACGCGCTTGCACTTAGTCGCAATGGCATGTGGCGTGGTTGGTATGATGGGCAATGGATGGGATGGTGCGAGCCACCTCCCGTGACGTCAGTGCTGCTCGTGCTGTGGTGCGTCCCCCCTACACTTCCATGTGACTTGTGCCATGCTAGACGTTGAGGTTCTATTGCCTGCGTGATATGACCAGGAGGAGCGCGAGGAGACCTCTCACACACCATGCTCCACTGCCATCCTGTGCCCTGTATCGCCTGTGCGGATTGACTATGTTGGGGTTACACCTGGTCGACTGGGGCTGTGTGTGCCTTGTCAAGGGGCATGGCGGGCGCACAACAGGATCCAGCTTGTCCACAGAGGGTGGGCTGAGGTGCGCCTGGTACCGCTTTGTACGTGTGCCCGGCTGCTGTGCACACACGTGTTCACTCCCCCCGACAGGTGTCCTCTCACAATGCCCAGGGAAGCGGTGGTGTACTGTTCATGACCCCTCCCAACACGGCGTGCTCCAACTTGGCATGTACGCATCTACCCGTCGCACCCACCCACCTGAGCACTGCGTCCATACGACTTCACACGACACATGTGTGTCTTCCACAGTAGTGCTACTCATTTGCGTTGACATCCAATACCAGTGGACTACATGGTCATGTCACGACTGCCGTGTACTTCACATACTCTCATCCTCTCTCATTCGTACTTGTGAAATGAGTCAGCGGAGACAGTTTTGGTTTCAAACATTATATTGAGTCTTCTGTCCTCTGTGATGCAGTATAGTGGACACTACTGGCAGCGGAATACATGTTGAGGATATACTGAGCATGATTGCAAATGGGATAGGGTGTGGGGTTACATGTGATTGGCTGTTGCATGTGGGATGTGGGCTTCAGAGTGACATCTGCTTGGCCAAGGCTGTGCTAATGTACATTTACGTATAGCTGCGGAGCTGCGGACTTTGACACAGACGGTATACATGTAGCCTACCAGACCGCTTGGCATCATGGGCACAGTCCATCTCAGTTCCATGTGACAGGTTTGCTGCGGTTGTTCCTCATGCACGCGTGCATGTGAGTTGACATCAGGGCATGTGCTTGCGTGCATGCAGCGGCGTGCCACTTGTTGTTGCACTGTGGTGGTTACTGGACATGTCACAGTCACTGGGGTCGTGTTGTTGTTGTATGCACTTGTCGTCCATGCAAAGGTCCTGGTATGGGATTCCCGGGCGGGGGTTGGAGGGGTGCAGCACCCACAGACTCCAGGCGACCTATTCATGTCCACTGAGCGGTGTGTGTGTCCATGTGCGCTGGATCCATGTCGTGTCCTGGTTGTTCGTGCAGTTCCGTCCATGTGGGTGCGATACACAGAGCTCATGCCACTGCCTCCCACGATGCAAGCGGTGTTCCTGGATGTGATGGGGAACAGTGTGCATGTCCCGGTCATATCCGATGTCATGGCGATGTCGTTGATGGTGTGGTTACAGTTGCCGGTCGTTTGGTATGGCTGTTGTGGTGGTGACTGGCCAGTCCGTGCGGAAGCTAAGCATGGGTGCGGGGTTGGACATCATAGGTCACTCGGGGAACCTGCGTTGTGGTCCGACGTATTTACAGGTTGTCAGGTATGCGATGCCGTCCAGCAGGGCTTCCATGTCATTGGTGGTGTACATGTTTGCCAGCCAATGTAGCGGATGGTGGCTGTCAAGGTGTTGTTCGTAAGTTGTCCCTTGGAGGACCATGATGGGGCATGCTGGGTGACATTCGATGTAGCTGTTCTCGATGATCCGTCGTGTGGAGGCACAGTGGTCCCATTTCAGTGCGGGTGCGATGTTGGCCACATACGCCATGCCCCCATAGGCAGAGCAGGCCCTGTCGTGTGCGTCCAGAGGGAGGAGTAGTGGTAGCAGGTCCGCCTTCAGACATGCCGCGTTGGAGAGGCATATCTCGACGGGATGCTGGTAGGGACACCTCCGACAGTAGAAGACGGGCATGACGCAGCTGAACAATGTGATGCGGTAAGTCAGTCGGTAACTTACGTTCAGCAGGGACAGGAGATCGCATCCCAATGTATGGCACAGGTTGGTTTTGTACAGCTTGAGCTGTTCGGCGTAGTTGGGTAGGTGTGTTGCGGTTGCCATTTCGCAGCGGTTCGTTGAGGTGGCGTGCTCCGCTGTGTGCAGTCTGCAATGTGCACGCTCCGGGGTTGCTGTGAGCTCTGTGTAGTCGTAGGGAGACAGGACTTGTGTTCTGTTGGCTTGTTTGGAGGACACGGGCCCTCTTCCCACATGCTTCTCAGACAGTTCAAGGTCAGTGCTGTGTGACTCCTTCCAATTAACTTGCATGTGGCCGACATGGGGGAGTGTTTTCTTCTTTCTTCCCCGTCCGTTGTGTGCTTCTGTGATATGCGCTATCTGCCCTGTGGTCGGTCTCCTCGGCATGCCTGTGTTGGTCTATTCTTGGACAATGGCTGTATTCACCGGCTTCTGTCGTAGGGCTGTGGTTTCGGAGTTGGAATGGAAGGTCATTCAGTGCTGTCTGCTCTCCCTTGTGTGGGCGGCAGGCTGCCTTTCCGCTCTGCGTTGGGCCTTGTGTGTGAATGTTATTCTTGGGCCACCTGTTGTCGGTCCCCGGGCTCTTTGGTGTTCCGTTTTATATGTCTTGTTCATATGTGCAGGGTGGTATGGGTGTTTCTGTGTGGTACTGGCGTTCCTCTTCCCGAAGGGGCCCTGCTTCTCCTAGTTGGTGTTGCCGCCGCTGTGTGCTACGCCATGTTTGTTACACTGGGGTGTGTCCTGCTGTTGCGTGTCTTCACTGACATGTGTGCGTCGGTTGTGTGGCGTTGGGTGTTGTCCGTGAATTGGGCGTTGGGGACATGTCTGTGGCCGGCCTGTCACGTGTCATGTGCGTTCGGGGTGGGGCTGATGTGTGTGCTGCTTGGTTGTGTCCCTGTGTCTGTGTGCGACGCATGCATGGCGCTGCGGTTGGCCTCTGCGTTGTGCGCATGTGTGGCGGCGTCATCGGCGCTTTGGGGCCGTGACGGGGTGGTTGGTTCCTAGTCCCAGGTGGTGTGTACACATGTGTTCTGCGATGTTACGATTTGGCCTGTGTGTCATATGTGGATGCGATGGTGGATGTGTAGTGTACACGCGCTGGTGGGGGGTTGTCCGCTTTTTCCACCCTTGCACTGTGTGCGCTGTTTGCGTGCACTTGTTGTGTGTGTGCCTACCTGCGTCTCCGCGGTACGTTGCATCCTTGGTGGTGCATCAGCAGAAGCATGGGGAGTGCCTGCAGTGCTGGATTCATGCTCGGGGAGCCGCTTCTTCGTTGTCCGTGCTCGGCATCCGTGTTACCGCTTCGGTTTGTCGTACGGTATCTCTTGGCCGTGGGAGCCGTTTGTTTGCGGCATCGTAATTTATGCGCCGGGCGGGACGTGTTTCGTCGGACGGTGTGTGTCAGTTAGGCTGCGCCGCTACATGTACGGGCGCACTTTGATGGCGGACGGTGTTGCTGGCTTGCCGGCGGTGTTTGGCCTACTTTTCGCATCGTAATTGGACGGGCGTGTGGACTGCTGCGTGCCAGCGGTAACTGGTGGTTTTTGCATCCGCCAGCACGGCGGTGGTGCTTCCGCCCGCCATCGTAATGTGCCCCTAAGTGTATATATTAAATTATATGTATATATTAAATGTATTTATAAATTATATATATTTAATTTATAATTTTTAAACATTTTAAAATATTTTTAATTATGATTATTTTAATTATATGTATTATTTACTTTATTTTACATTACATTTTTTAACTAAAAAAAACGATATTTTTAACAACGATATTTTTGACAACGATATTTTTGGGGATATTTTTGTACTTACCATAATGTAGATAGGATGTCGATATTCTTGACTTCAATATTCTTGCTGCGATATTTTTGTAGGTCGATATTCTGACCTTCGATATTCTGTCAGTGATTCACCTACGCTAGACTCTAACCCTAAGTCAGCTAACAAAAAATTTAATCAGAGGATTGAGTCTTCCTTGGAACTAGTCATTCCTAAGAAACTCAGCTATAAAGGAGCTAGAGAGAAAGCATCACCTTGGTATTCACCTAAGCTTCGGGACTATAAACAAAACTGCAAAAGATTTGAAAGGAAATGGAGGAAAGACTATAACGAATCAAGTAAACAGAAATATAGGGATTCCATAAAACTCTATCAGACTGAAGTAAAAAAAGCACAAGCACTTTATTATGAAGAAAAAATGTATCTAGCATCTAAAGGGTCGATTACGATGGCGAGCGGACAAAGTCCGCCCGCCATCGCATTAGCAAAAGGGACCGCCTGCCATAGGTGCGGCGGTCCCGCTACACAAATCAGGATGCACCCACCACACTGGCGGGTGCATCCCGTATTTTTACATTGCGATGGGCGGTGCTGCAAGCAGCACCCGCCGCAATGTAAAAATACATGTTGTGCATCTGCATGTACAACGTGGCAGGCACCGTGCGGTGCCTGCCACCTTGTACATGCAGATGCAGGGGGGTACCATAGGTACCCCCCATGTGCACCCCCCAACACTCTGGGGGCCCGCAACGGGCCCCCGAAGGCATTCTCCTCCTGTCTTCTTGCGGCGGGATCTCTGCCGCAGAAGACAGGCATCGTAATGCCTACGACGGTGCCTGCACGGCACCGCGGCCATTGGCCCATTGTACCGTCTCCCGCAAGGCGGGCGGAAAAGGACCGCCTTGCGGGACCACGGCGGAAGGTATTTCCGTCCGCCGCGGTACCATTCACATTCCCACCGCCATCCTGATTTGGCGGTGGGAATATTCAGGTGGATGGCGGGCGGATCGCCCCCACTGGGCCGGCGGTGACTACCGCCGGCCCGGCGGGGGCGATCCACCCGCCATCGTGATCGGCCCCTAAGTCTCCTCGGGAAATTTTTCTTATTGCGAAGAATTTTCTTTAGCCTTCCCTACCAGATACACTACCTGATGTTACACCAGCTCGCTGCAATAAACTTGCAGACTTTTTTCTACAAAACAAATCAGGATATATGCAATACATTTTCTCACTCCTCCTGCCCTAGTAACCTTCTTACTAAGGATAATTCCCCCTCCTTACACTGAGCACTTGCTGGAGGAACTTCCAATTATGAACATGGACATCTTACTAGAAATTTTCTCACAAGTTGAATCGGGCTCTCCCTCTGATCCTGCAACTCCTCATCTTTTACTTAAGGCTGCAGAAGTAGTACTCCTGGTCATACCTGAGTTGATAAATGTATCTATTTCAACTGGCCAAGTCCCGTCACCCTGGAAATATGCCATGGTGAGGGGACTGCTAAAGAAGCCAAATTTAAACCCTGATATTCTGGGTAACTACCGTCCCATCTCTCTTCTCCCTGGGATAAGCAAGATTTTAGAAAAATATGTCAATATGATCTTTTTGAAGTTTTTAGAAACCCATAACTTACTTCACTCCACCCAAATTGGATTTCGTCCACAATATGATACGGAAACCGCTCTTCTTACTGTGGTCGAGGAGTCTAGGAAAATCCTCGACCAAGGAGGAATAGTTGCTATTATCCTCCTCGATCTGATTTCCGCATTCGATACTGTAAACTACGACATCCTTATCAACAGACTTAGAAATGTCGGAGTCTCAGGAGGCATCATCACCTGGTTACAGTCCTTCTTAGAAGGTAGAACTTTCCAGGTTTTTGAAGGAGGTAACATCTCCAAGAGCCTGTCGCTTAGCTGTGGAGTGCCTCAGGGCTCGTCGTTGAGCCCCACATTGTTTAATGTATATATGAGACCTCTAACAGAGATTGTTCTGCCATATGGGATTAATATTGTCACATATGCCGATGATACTCAACTGGTTGTCTCTTTGAATCACTCCCAGAACTTCCAATCTTGCCTGGAATCTTGCTTAGAGAAAGTGGCAGAATGGATGGAACACTAATGTCTTAAGCTCAATGGAGAAAAAACAGAGCTGATGTTCCTGGGCAACTCCTCCATCTCAGAACATAGATTGGCATGGCCAAATTGTCTTGGCTCTGCCCCTGTCCCTAAGACAAAGATCAAAAGTCTAGGTATGTGGCTGGATAAGTCCTTTAAATTCAACCACCAAGCAGTGAAACTGGCAGCGACTTGCTATGGCATTCTCAGGATGCTTCGTAAAGTCTTACCTCTCCTTCCCATTATGGCGAGGAGACTTATGGTCCAGGCTTTGATTATTTCCCGTCTGGACTATGTAACTCCCTCTATCTAGGGGCCCCTAAGTCAACCACAAGGAAACTACAAGTCATACAAAACTGTGCAGCTCGGATGGTGCTTAACATCCCCAAAACCCAGTCTGCCAAGCCTGCATTGAATATCTTACACTGGCTGCCAATTACTGAGAGAATAAAGTTTAAATCTCTGTGCATAGCTCACAAGACACTCTGGGGGAAAGGGCCCCCAATTGATCGTTCTCTCATCGCTTTTTATCGTCCTAGTAAAAGCTTGCGATCGGCTAACCTATTCCTAGCCTCAGTACCTAGAATAAAAAGGGTAAGATGTGGAGGCCGCTCCTTTTCTTACAATACCGCTAGATTGTGGAAAACCCTTCCCTCTCATCTTCGCTCAGTGACCCAACATCTTCCTTTCCGGAAGCTCCTCAAAACCTGGCTGTTCCAAAATGCTGCCCCATAAGCCATCTAGTCTGCCTGTCAGTTCAACGTTGCTAGTACTGGGATGCCGCCGGGTAGCCATGCGCTCTACAAGTGTTTGTAATTATAATAATGTTACTGTTATATATCTGCTGTTGTGTAAAGTTTAGGTTGTATTGGCTGTTGTTGAGCTTTTCAAAATGTTCTTGTAACTCCAATGTAGTGCCATTCAAATGATAAAAAGATCATCTACCTAGCGAAGTCATGTGATGGTCTTTTCAAGGTGTTTTCCTTTTCCCCAAATCACACTTCTTCCTTTTCCCACCAGCACATTATCAGATTCATATAGCTTGGGAAGTAGGAAATGCCATGATAAAACTAATTTTTTTACAATTGGACATGAATATATTATTTTCCAAATATGTCAATCATTTCCAAGCAAACGGAAGTATGCTTGTAATATTTCATATTTATTTCTCTAAAAGTATTTATAAGGTTGATTACGAGTTTGATGTTGTATCGATGTACGTAACACTGGATATCCATAGTGACTAACTATCACGTTTCTGACCAGGGGATAATTGGTAGAAGTGACAGAAAGTCTTCAGCGCCTCTTAGGTAAGAGATTTCCAGTTGCAGAAACTAATGTCTTACAATATAATCAAAGTAGCAAAGTTAATATGAATATGACATCTCATGCCACTTTTGTGGGAGCAAACCCGTACCCCAAAGTTTGGACACCCTAAAGCTTACCTCATTCGGTTCACCCAACGTTTACTGGATCGGAGACGCTGTTAAACCTCAATTTCACGAGGCATTGTGCCCCCACATTAGGGCACCTTCTCAAACATCAATCAGTGTAAAACAGTTCATTGAATAATGAGGTCCACTCAAAACTTGAGTTCTGAATCAATGAAAAGTTAAAGGGTTTTATTTTTTTTTTTAAATGAAAATAAGTGGAACAGAGTCAATGCCATGAAGGCTCTCAGATGTTAAGTTGTACAGAGTATGTAAAATCGGAAATTATTGTACATTTCAATGAGCAGCAAATTCTTAAGAAAATCAGGCACCATACCTAGTAGAAGAGGAAAGTCTTCTGGCTCACCCCCAAATCGAGGGTTTTTTATACACAGTATTTGCATAGAATTATTAGTAATTCTGCAAACTTATTATGGTATGAGCAAAACTAGAATTTATTTAGCAAATCAGAACACAAGAAGGGTACACGTCAGTACCTTAACACATAAGCACCATCCCAATTCTAAAAAACGTATTCCATACTCTCTATGCCAGGATTCTTCAAACTGGGGGGCGGGCCCCGCTAAGGGGGCCTCAAGTGATCCCGGGGAGGCACCAGGCTCTGTCCATACAAAGCTTTATGCTGATAGCAGTGCTTTGTTTTAAGCAGTGGGGGAAAATGAGTGGCAGAAAGTTACTCTGTAATGGGCCATCACTAGCTTTTTTGTCATTTATATCCTAGCTGGGTAAAATGTTAACACGATTTAACTGCAATGTTTAAAAATGTCTCATGTTTAAATAAGTCGAGACATATTTAAACATTGCCAGTTAAATAGAATAATTGTGAAAAATCTGAGGGGGCCCAATGCATTTTATTTCTTTACTGGGTGGGGGCGCTGCATAAGAAAGTTTGAAGACCACTGCTCTATGCTAATGTCATCCAGAGATATTCGAACAAATATGAAAAAATTAAACAATAAGACTTTTTCCCAGCTAATGGACTCAGTGAAAAAAATAAATACATGAGCTAGACACTTGTTGCAATCTTACATCTGCACCATAGCAAGTTCAAAACTAGCAAGGCAACTACTGCAGTGGAACTAAACCATTATGTCACCAGCTTAACTGTGTGCTCTCTTGCGAGGAGAGGATGTGTGCAGCGGGGAAACAGGAATGAGTGACTGGGATAGCACACCTCCTGTTCAAAATATAGATTTATACAGACATGCGGCCTACCTAAAACACATTAATAACTTCACTAATGCTGTGGGGCTGTTGTTCGTACAGGACAAATTGGCGCCTGTCCAGTTAGCGTAGTATATAGTGATCAATAGAATCATGCGGTGCAAAAGGTGAGGGAAAACACCCTGGAACCCACAATAATGTAGGACCAAAAGAGCCCATCAAGTAAGTAATATCACTTATATGTACCAGAACGCGTACCCAGAGCCGGATCGGACATTAAGCGCACTCGCTACAGATCTGTCGTTCCACTACGGAGTACCATACACTGATGGTTTTTATATGTTGGCTCGCACGAAAAGGATACACAACTGATATTTGATATTGAGGGATCAAACTTAACCTTTGGAGATTTTGATTGAATTTTATGGGGAGGATGATTAATTGACCAGCCGGGTCGGAAATATCACCGGCAGAGAGGCGATTGAACACTCAATATACAGAACCGAACAGCCCTGAAGAAGTCGAGGGGTAATCCCCATAAAACGAAACACGTGTTGGTTGGACGTTTGTTTGAATAAAAGACAAAGAAAAGATCATGAGAGACATTACTCTTCTTTTACCATGTACTCCAACTCTATGATGAACTTTCATTGAACACTAAAGCGTGTGCATAGGACAGGATATTACATTAATAACTTCACTTCTATACATCATAGGAAATTTGTTTTAATTACAATTGTATTTATTCAGTCTACAGATGAAAGATCATGTGTAAAATTCCATAATATAAATTATTAGTGGTGTACCAAAATGTAAACTTTTTAAAAAATCCCACCTTTCATAAGACATTTTAACCTGCCTCCTTAAAATCAGGTGTGCATCCTAGTGTGTGATGGGTGGTTTTCCTTGCCCCTCACTGTCATTGGTTGTGGCTACTCTTACTCACGTAAAATCAAAAGGAGTGGAAGAGTTGTGCTGAGACAGGGGGTGGGGAGGACAACACCAAAATTGTTGTGAGACCCTCAACAGTGCTGTTCCGCCAAAGGCATGTCTCCGGTTAGCGTACTTAGACACTGATCGTTACATCATTGGGTCTTTTCCTCCACCAGGAGGGATTGTCTCTTGTATCTGAGACCATATGGGATCCACCATGTGAGGAAAAAAAGTTTAAAAATACCTCCTACCTTTAGAAAGGACGTATTTTATTAAGAAGTTCAAATGGTAGTGGTATGATAAAAAAATGCGGGATGTGAAAAGAGAGGTTTTAGGTGTCTCTCACATCTATCTATGGAAGAACCAGGTCAACATGTTTCAGCCAATTTACACCCTATGGGTCGATGGCTTTCGTCAGGACCGAAAGGTTGCTTTATAGGATCCCTTCATGAAGTCAAATTAAATCAAATCAAATGGGACACTTTCCCTCCAACTTTTGCATTTTTTTTCTTCTTTTTGGTCATATGGGACTCTTTGTCCTGTCCTTAGTTTCCGTTTTAGAAGGTCTTCATAGGTCTGGGCAGAGGCGGGGTATTCCTATTCCTTTCATTAGAGAGGAGAAGCTTAGTCCTTCAGTGTGCACTCCACAACACGTCCTCTTCAGCCTTGCCCCTCACTGGCATTGGTCGTGGCTACTCTTCCTCACTTCTATCAAGGGGATGTCACATAGCAATCGTCTTTGCATTAAATCAACTCTGCACACTGGCCTTCAGCACTGCTCAGCATCACCCGCCCCACCTCGAATGAACAGTGGCCGTACGATGAGTGTTGATCAAGAGTTACTAGGTGCACTTAGTGCCTCGGCTCACAAACCTGGGTTCAGTTTGGAGCAACAAATGCACACAAGGCTTGAATGTAGTGAAAGCGCATAACACCTTTATGTATTACAGACTAGCTGCAAGACCAATAGATCCAACCAGGTCAAGCATCTCAGCAGCCTCCCTTCACATAACTCTCCTCATAGATGTTAAATGCTCTTTACACAAATGTTCAAAGGGGGTAGAAAGTTTGTGAATCTGAAAACATCCCTACATGTTGTAAGTGAAGCAGTTTTTTTATTTATTAAGGCTGCATAGAAATTACAGGGTGCATCATTGAGAGTATCCATCAGACTCCATTACTGTGTTCTATGTTTACAACCTACTATGGTGGCACTCCTTCTTTTAAACTGTCCGTCAGCCGAAGCAACTAGGAACGTAACATGCAAGAAACTGTTTAGACCTAAATGTGATATGCATGTGATTATTGACTCCTTGATTAAGGGATGATGCAAGCCCAAAATGTATTGCGGATAAAGGAGAGCCATTGCTAAAGTGGGGCTGTAAAAGTAAAGTTTGAATGAATATGGGGAAATTCAATTTTAATCATTGGTGAATAGTGTTTTTAAACAAAGAACACAATAGACAACAAAGAAGAAACATTCAACATAAAACGAGTTAATAGTGCTTTATGCAAATGCATTAATTCGCAAGAAGATACTGAAGTACCTTGAGGCACACAATGTGCTGTGCAATAGAAGGGAGACACAAACCGAGAAATAGGGAGAGCAGATATACGTTTGTTATACAATTGGCTCTGTATCTACATTCTAAATTTACTGTTTATGTCTTCAATGATTTTAATTGCATGTTCAACTTGATGTATTGGGGATGTGTTTTATAATGTATTATTGTATACCATTACTTGTGGAATGGTAATTAATTTCAGGTTTTTCACATCTATTTCAATTCGTATATTGTGATAATTGTAACGTATTTCTTTATTGTTTTAAGGGTTTTACACCTAAAATAATTACTGGCTTCAATGAGCCGTAAATTAATCTCTTTAGGATCAAACCAATTACCAAATAGATTTTAGTGGATCTACTGGTTGAGTACTGTGTTTGGAACTAATTGCTATTAGTCAATCTAGCAAAAATTACCATCTGCAACCAAGGCAGACCTTCATGTGAGAGGTAATTAAGAACCATATGCAAAATACACCTAGAATTTGCGAGCTCACGCGACAGTTTACACTACAAAATAAAATTACACGTTTTTGCGAGACAGGGGCTTCTAAAATCATAATTTAAAATAAAATGGTGGTACTTATTTATCGACAGCAGGGAACTCCCACCAAGGAAATGGGTGAAACGATCTATTTTGTAATATTCCCTCTCTGGGAAAATGTTTCTCAAAATGGATATAATAAATACAAAATAGTGTTACACGACGTGTTAAATTACTACTATGCGTGTATGCATATATTAAGGAAAGTATCTGACATGATGTGCGAATGACTCGCACAGCGTTGACTAGTGGTGGTACTCTCACACACTATAAATCTTTGAATGAAAATGAAAAGCACTACCGCAGTGCAGGCTAAGAATGGAAAACACTATAATACAGCAACTATTAACTGGCCAAATCTGACGACAAACCCCAGCACAGCTAGAGCGCCGTGGAGGGAGGTGTGTAAGTGTCGGTGCAGCGTGCGTCACTCCTCGCTGAGCGCTCTCTAGTACATGACAGAGCCCCCTCCGCTGCACACGCACGGCATCTGCGCAGCCCGCAGCTGTGAATAGCGCTCCGTAGAATAGGACTGGGCTTCCCTACCATGGCACGCACGGCAACTGCGCAGCACACCTCTGCGAATAGCGACCGCTACGCTACCTTCTCTTCTTGAGGATGACGTACTCTCTGAGTGGCGCTGGCGTGGAGCGCAAGCGCCGCAGCGGGGGAGTAGGCGGGGACGGAGGAGGAGGGGGAGCGGGGATGAGGGCAGTGCGAAAAAGAGTACAGGGAATCCAAAGGGGAAGCGAGAGGGAGGAAAACGGGCACAGTCGCGCAGATCCGCGCCCCTCCTCCCCCGCGCAGTCGGGATTGACCGGCGCAGAGCCATGTGCCGGAGCTGGGCGGCTGTGTGTGCCAGTGGGCGCCCCGCGGCTCTGGACTGGTTGTAGGTTCATGACCTTACACATTGTGCATTAGCTCACAGGTAAATATCAGCTGATCCATTAACAACCAATGCATGCGCCTTCAGCCATCCCACCACCTGCATTTGTAAAGCGCTAAATAGCATCTTCTCCCGGGTGGTACCCTCCTGCTTGGCGCGGCCACCTCTATCCATGTGTGTCTTCCAGTAGGGCTGCCGTGCCTGAGTTGTGCATGTGGGAAGGTTGGGGGTAGGAAGACCTGATCTCATCTTGCAGCACTGCAGAGGAAGGGGAGGGGGTCACAGTGTGGAACTGGCTTCTGCACAGCCTGTTGCCCACCTTTTACATTTAGCACCTGCTTTTAAAATGGTGCATAATCATTTTTTCCCATTTCTCCTCGCTGGTATTTCATTGGCTTGTGTTTTCTTGGCATGTTCTGATACCAGTCTCTTTGCACCCTGGAGGCAACTTGGTGTCAGCATGTATTGTGTTCATGTGTAATGTGTGCACTCTCTTCTTGTGGAAGCGGGGACGTGCACGGGATCTGCGTATACAACATCCATTCCGCTAGGTGAAGTTTCTTTACAACTGCATGTTGTTAAGTGTATTTTTTTCCATTATAAATAGCACTTGATTTCTGATTTATGGTCTTAAATGTGTTAAAATCAAAAAAATCTGCTTGTTATCGTCGTCTCTGCAGGGGCTTTTACACCTCACTATAATGTTACCGCAGTTATTATACTACACCTTGTATGGACGCCCTGCTTTGTCAGGTGGCTTTCAGATAACGCTTCAAGTTGCTTCTTGCACTGGCCTTGGCATAGAAGATGTTTTTATTGTCTGCACGGAACAGCGCTTTATATGTTTGTTATGATCTTTATTCTTTTCTGCAGTGTCGGTGTTCTTAACTAAACTGGACAGCAGTCAGCCAGTGGGCATCTTTTATTTAATGCAAGTTGGGGATGATGACGTCTACTCGTACCTAGCAGTCAAATAGCCGAGTTTAGAGATTCCATAGGGGTCCATGCCACGAGGACACAACCTTTGTAATACTGGACTTTATATATATATATATATATATATATATATATATATATATATATAATCTTTCAAGTGTGGTAGTCATATGGGTTCAATTGATATAAACCAAGATTATAAGTCCCAGAAGAACCAATGTGGTAAATGAAAGAGTAGGGCTTGAAAGATGGAGTACTGTGGTAACAGTCGCAGAGTTCATAAGTCATTTTTACCCAATTTGTGATCTACGTCTGTTTCTGCCTGCCAGGTACTTTTGTGAATGGTTTACCAGGCTTGATAACTGAATGGTTGTAAAACACTGGTAGATCCGCCTGCCCTTTGTGCCTTAATGGTTGCTGTAGAAGTGAATGCCATGTGCTTAAAGTGGGCGCATACGTCAATGATGTTAAGTGATCCACTTGTGCGTGTTGTCCTCTGAAGGATTTGAGAATTGGCCCCAGACTCTGTCTTTACCCTCTCTGTGGTCCGGTGACTTCAGCTATGAATAAGGCACCTCATTTAGTTGGTGAAAAATTCATGACTCATACCCTTCCATATATGCGATCAGTTGTTGTGCATGTTAATGATCAAATTAGCAATGCAATAGCTAATTGTACTGACTTATGTGCGTCTGAATAGTTTAATGTATAATGGGTACATGATGTACCCGTAAAGCCAGAACGTTTTCAAGACTGTAGGCCGAAATGGTTTAATTTCCTGTGTTGTCTTCTGGTGCTTGAAGGAGCCCACCTTCAGCTGATTGCCTGGAGTTGTAGGGAGAGTAACTTTACATTGTATTGTATTTGCAGTTACACAGCACTTTATACTACTGATGAGACTCCGGAGTGCATTAGCAGAGGAGTAGCATTCCTCACCATAGGGAGTGCTTGGCTGGAAGAATGTTGATTTGCGATGTGGCCTGTGTAGGACGTGCTTTGGTATCATGGATTTTGGCCAGAGTAGTGCTGTTACCCTGACATTGGTCGCTTCGCCTAAATGAGTAGTAGAGTGAGGTAAAGAATGCATGTGCTTATATTTTATTACATTTTTGATTTTGGTTGGACGTGTGGACTTCTGAGTGTGGCCTGTGTGGAAAATGTTTTGGTATTGATTGTGATAAATAGTTAAATGCACTTCTAGTGTCAACGCAGTTGTATAGCTGTGGTTCATAGTCATTCGATAAATCTGTACGCACACACTGTACCTGTTTCAGTGTACATTTCCTTTGCGTACGTCAGGCTTGCACATGGATAAAAGAGATAATTTTGAATTCAAAATCCACTCGAAATTTATAAAGCAGGATTTCTGTACATTTGTGTGAAGACGTGCCACAAGTGTACATATGCTATGTGTATGTAGAATTTCCCTCTGTCATGACGCTTCCTGAGAGGACTAGTGGACGTTCAGGGGGAAAGCATGGCCATGTAAATAATGTAACATCCAATCAATCCATATTACTTTATTCGATTTTCTAATCAAATCATGCAAGTGACATATGTTAAAAAAAATCCAGCATGAATATACATAAAAACATGAGGAACAGGGTCAAGACTGATTTGCATATGGCTGGGTCTGAATTGGGCGGCGAAGTGAGCTAAAGAATGATGATGGATTTAACCCAGATATGTGACGGGGGTGAGTGTCTGAAAAGTTTCAGCGCTCCATCTATCATCTCCTTGTGTTTGCTTTGTTCACCCTAAGTTGGCTGAATATGCCCAGACGTGGGTCTCTTGATCACTTTGCCACTAAATTCATGCTAGTCTGGTTGATGATGAGTGTTACCCCTAAACCGGTTCCAGGGTGCTTGTTTAAAGGTCCAGGGAAGACCTGGCTTGGCAGTTCTGGCTTGGACTGTTTTCATGAAGAACAGGGTCAAGACTGATTTGCATATGGCTGAGTCTAAACTGGGGTGGCAAATTGAGCTAAAGAACGATGATGGATTCAACCCAGATCTGGGGACTGGGGGTGAGTGTCTGAAAAGTTTCAGCGCTCCGTCCATCATCTCCTTGTGTTTGCTTTGTTCGCCCTAAGTTGGCAGGGTATGCCCAGACGTGGGTCCCCTGCTCACTTTCCCACTGGATTCAAGCTAGCCTGGCTGATGAGGGGTGTTACCCCGAAACCTGTCCCAGGATGCTTGTTTCTGGTCCAGGGAAGACCTGGCTTGGAAGTTCGGGCTGGACTGTTCCAATGAGGAACTGGGTCAAGACTGATTTGCCTGTACCTGGGGGGGCGAAGTGAGCTAAAGAACGATGATGTATTGAACCCAGATCTGTGACTGTGGGTGAGTGTCTGAAAAGTTTCAGCGCTCCGTCCATCATCTCCTTGTGTTTGATTTGTTCACCCTAAGTTGGCAGGGTATGTCCAGATGTGGGTCCCTTGCTCACTTTGCCACTGGATTCAAGCTAGCCAGGCTGATGAGGGGTGTTACCCCGAAACGGGTCCCAGGATACTTGTTTCCGGTCCAGGGCAGACCTGGCTTGGCAGTTCGGGCTGGACTGTCCAATGAGGAACAGGGTCAAGACTGATTTGCATATGTCTGGGTCTGAACTGGGGTGGCGAAGTGAGCTAAAGAACGATGATGGATTCATTTCAGATCTGTGACTGGGGGTGAGTGTCTGAAAAGTTTCAGCGCTCCGTCCATCATCTCCTTGTGTTTGCCATGTAAATAATGTAACATCCAATCAATCAATATTACTATATTCGATTTTGTAATAAAATCATGTAAGTGACATATGAAAAAAAAATCCAGCATGAATACACACGCAAATACATTAAAATAACATAATATTCAAATATAATAGTCCTCAAGAGTCAATTATCCCCCCCCCCGGGTCGAACTCTATCGTTCAGAACTATAAACCCCCATAAGAAACTTTGATACATAAAAACAGGCTTTATGTTTCTAAAAGTTACAAATATAAAAAGGCAGGTCTGGCCTGATAAAAATCCAAGGATGTAAGAACCGGTTTTAGGTACTTCTGACAGAGAAATTTATACAAAGGACAAATCAAAACAGTGTGCAGGGTATCACATGTGTTTAGATAACAGATCACACCTACATATGGGTGGTTCAGTGAACTTATACCAATGACCCTCATGACAGATCAATTGATTGAACAGACCCAACCTAAAATAGGTCAACAAGCGGCTCTGCTGAATAGGCATATGGAAAAGAAGGTATGGCTCAATCCCGGGAACTGTTTTGACCATGGCATATCTTCCAAATAATGGCTTGGCCAGAGCTGAGGCTTCCCTTTCAACAGAAACTCTAATGTAAAATGCCTATCTTGTCCAGGCAACATCATGTTTAATGATTCCCTGTGGACTTGAGAATAACTTCGGTCTCCCAATGGTTTTAAAATTCTCTTCGACGTAGACCAGCCAAGGAATATTGGCCATATTGTCCAGCTGTGTACAATCTTCAATGACTGGTCTATTAAGAGATCATTCTTCCTTGAGCCAAATAGCACACCAAAACAAACAAGGTCACAGCCGGATATAATTTACAATGTATCTCATCTCAAGCTCTTGGTGTAATATCTCAGTGGGAATACATTGTCCAACTCCCAGGAGACCCCTGAGAAGTTTATTTTCTGTCACCTCAATTGGGTCCAGGTGCACTTAACCCCAAATCTCACATCCAGAAGTGGAGAGGGGAATACACGTAGCTTTATTAATCTCCAAAATGGTTCTCAAAGGCTTTTATCCCAGGCGCATGGAAAAGTCACTGCCTCGAGCACACGCCCTCTTAAGATTTCCAGTATTCTTATTTATTTAGGGTTGCCAACAGAGCCTATGATCTATTAAAATGCCTAAATAGGTAAAACTTTCCACCTTACTTAAGATCTGACCTTGAACAGAAAAGGTGGTACATTTAGTGGGTTTTCGGCCCAAAACCATGGCGTGACTTTTTAAAATTAGTGAGTAGATCCAAACTACCCATAAAACCACCAAAAAGTTCCAAAAGCCGCTGCAAACTTCTGGCTGTGTGGGCAATTAAAACAGCATCATCAGCATGTAGGAGAGCGGGGAGCAATCTACTCCAGACTCTCGGCACATCAATACCCAGCTCAAGGAGCGCATTCTCCAAGCAATTAATGCACATAACAAAAAGAAAAGTGGCAGGACACAGCCCTGCTGGACCCCCCAGCTAAGAGTAAAGTGCTCAGTGCATTCTCAACCACTGCCATAACGGACTGATGCCGACAACCCACATTGTAGATCCCTAATAAAATTGACCATATTTCGTTTTACCCCCATGGAACTCAGCTTCGCCCAAAGCTTCTCTCTGTTAACCTTATCAAATGCAGAGCCGAGGTCCATGAAGGCAAGATGGAGGAACTCCTTCTTAGCCCGGAAATATTTATTGAAAACCAGGTAGAGATTGAGATTATGTTCAACCGTGCCCCGCCCGGTACGAAGCCCATATTGAACATCGGACAGTATTTTCCACTCCTCTGCCCAATGAGTTAACCTTTTTAATAAAACCCTACCTATGATGTTAACCTCATCCAAGGAAATGGGCCTATAATAGGTGGGGGCCACTCCTATTCCCTTAAACACAGGTACAATAACTGAGTGATGCCATGCATCGGGAAGGGAAGAACTGATGACAGCATTGATATAAAGTGTAAGAAGAGGTTCCTAAAGATCCACAGAGGACTTAAACAAGTCCCCGGGGACTCCATTGGCCCCAGGTGCTTTTCCCACAAGCAGAGATAAAACATTGTCTCTCACTTCCTCCCAGTGCAACATCAGCATCCCACCCTGCACAGGGGAGGCGGATGAAGAAAGAGAATCATCCCCCTGATATATGGATAAAAAATGATCCTACCACACCTGAGCCAGGACTAAAGCGGCCAAGTCAGACGTCATGTTCTCCTTAAAAAAAGGGTGGTTACCTACCTTCCAGAATCACACGCTGTCCTTCTGAGAGCTTGCCTGGAGTAGGTCCTCCCAAAGCTCTTTTTTTGATTCAGTTTTCCTACATTTAACTGCGGCTTTATACCTGGCCCTGCAGTCTCTCATCTCCCCCCCTATCTCGTGGTTGTTTTTTTAGTGCCAGTAAAAGAGCTTTATGGTCGTTTGTACAGCCTTTATCAAACCAACAACAAGGCATCTGAGAATCAGTCCTTGCTACCTAGTGAGCGCAGTTTTACTATGAGAGCTGATTTTATCATATGCCAAAATAATATCATGTTGGGGGGCGCTATATTCAGACAAGTCTGAAACTCCAGAGGGCAGGACGTTACCAACTCGCTGATAAAAACCTCGGGTATGATATTACACCACCTCAATCTTCATCCCTGAGCCGTTGACCTCACCTGGGTTTTAAGACATTGGAGAGATTCCACCTATTTGAATTCCCAATGAAAGCTGGCTCCCAGCGGGTAATGTAACATCCACTAAATAATGTTGTAATTATTCACAAAAATGTTCAGTCCCTTTCCCACACGTATCCACTATTCTAAATTTTCACCTTAATGAATTAAGCATAAGTGGTGTAATAGGTGTGGGAAAGTGCAGAGAACAGCTCAATGTTTCAAGAGTATGCAAATACTTTTGATATGTGCCTTTGTTTCTGAAGCAGATTCATGCCTGGAGAATTCTCTTCCTGCGTTGCAGCATGGGAATGTCTGCGGTGGGAGTAGCATCATCAGGGATACACATAGGAGTGATCCTGGAAAGAGTGATGGCTAGGTAAGACGATGTTGGTGGAGGCGACCCGTAAGTGAAATCGAGAGCATGTTTACACCCAGGTCATCTCACACCTCTTTAAACACTCAGAAAGGAAACAGGCAAGCTGGTGCCACAGAAACAAAGGCACTTAGTAGAGTGGACACAGAGGGCACTTGAAGACCACCCAGCAGAGCCTCAATGGTATGACAGAGGGTTGGAATGTCCCATGCAAGAAAGATCAAAGAGAGCGCAACAATGAGCAGGGAATGCATGCATATATGTTACCAATGCAGATGATAAACATTAAGGTTCCATCAGGGAATATATCAAAGGCCAGGAATGGGAAGCTCTCACATATAACATGTTTTTCCTTGTGAAGAGGCAAAAGAAGAACAAGAGTTTGCACGCTTATCGAATATCCCAACCCTGCCAGTGCAGATTTTCTTCAGTTCCGTGATTCCACACTTGTAGAATCAGTAGACTTATCTGAGCAGTTATAAAACTCAATCTGTCAAAAATGTTCCTCATCTACCCTGTCGCTTAAGTGAGGCAGGTCAAAAGTCCTATTTCTTCAAAATGCATACTCGTACAGTTACTTATGGAGAGTCTTATTATTGGGGATGGCACCCAAATATGTAATTTCCTCAAGAAGATTGGAACTTTAACTAGTAAGTCTTTCCTACTGCATCAAGCTGAAAACATTGCCCAGTAGGTAAGCAGACAAAGGGCCTCTTCAATTTTCTGCACAGCTGCACTATAAATAAGTACATGTTCTCTAAACTCTCAGGGTATGTCTCCAGTAGCCTACTTTTTCAGTCTTAAAGTTCAGCTACTAAAAACAAGTTATGTAGAACTAGTAAAGCAGGGAATAGATAGGATTCTTATCAGTCTGAAGGGAGTGAATGGCATGCCTTATGCAGTGGCCCATTGGAGTTTGTTGGCTGGTTTAATTCGATTTTTACTCCTTGTTGATCTGAATAATGAAGTTAAAACCTTTGTTGACCACTCACAAGAATATATGTGAAGACAACCTCCAATTGTAAAAATAAATATAAAAACACCTGATTTGTCAAGAATTTTAGCAAATAATAGCTTCCACACTGGTGCAATACAATGTGCTTGCTATAAGTCATCTAGACAAAGCATACATCAGGTCAAAGTCCATCAACTCTGAAATTGTTTCTTACATTCATTCGAAATACAAGAAATGCTGTAAAACTGATAAACAATGCAAAGCCATATTTTGTACACAAGATGTCATTATTGTTTCCATTTTAATTCACTGTAGCTATGTTATGTTCTTTTGAAATATTTAGGCATACAAAAATTACAGTGTGTCTCTGTGCATGCATGTACATATATATAGTATATATGCAGAAGCGCAGAGTACAATTGGTGAATATATATATTTATACCTATGTTTATATAGAAAGAGAGACTACACAGCGGATAGCTGTGTAACATCATCCCATATTGCCAACAATGTGTTCTGGTGACATTATAAACCACAAGGCTGAAGGCTTAGTGGTTTGTAAATGTCACCAGAACCCCGAGATGACAACACCATATTACACATTACTTGTTATGTATTGTTCATATTAATTTAAAAAAAAATTTTTTTTAGCTTGCTTGAAAAAGCAGTTTTCCTGCAAGTGTATCTAACCCTGGGCACTGTTAGCAATTACAATATATAGGTTTAACTTTCATGAATAAAGAGTTGATAAAACAATGGAGACTGGGGATGACAAGTGGATCTGGCTGCAGTATTTACCACATAATTATGAATTTACATTAGCCACATAATTTGCAGATTTCAGAAGGATGTTGGTCTAGCTCAAAGTGATGAAAATAATACTTACAGAGAGATGTGAGACATGACTTGTCTTTTTAGTTGTGATAACTGTGTCACATAATACCAGTGGCCCTGGTATTGGTATGGCTCTGCAGAGTGGTATGGGGGCTATAATTCATATGATGAAACTCATATTTCACAGTGAACATTGAAATATTTACCAAGTTTCACACTTCCCTATGAATTATGGGGTTTGTACCACTACACTTTGTTCAATTATAAGCACTCAGATGTTATATAGCTTATGTGTGCAGATGCACGTAGCGTAATGTGCTGTGTATTAACTTTGTTGAGTGTGGGGAGGTTTACTGTTTGAGGGGGGTAAAACCCCACTCAAACAACAACCACAATTCTTGTCAGGGTGAAACACAAGCAAACCCCAAATAAAACCTTTGTTCAACCATCTGGTAGCTTGGCACAAAAGCAGTCAAGCTTAATGTGAGAGGCAATGTGTAAACTATTTTTGCAGCACTTCAAACAGTGATAGATTGAAAACACAACACAAGGAAAGTCCCACACTAATTAAAAAAAAGAGTAACATTTAATAAATTATTTGACACCAAAATGACAAAAATCCAATTTAGTGGAACAGTAGATATGCAGTTTTAAAGATTTCGGTAAAAGTAGTGCTTAAAAGCACCAACTGTGGTTGTCTGGTTGCACCGGACCGGGACAAAGTAACATGTTCATGTCGACCATGATGGAGCATGGGCCGGATACAGGGAGCAAGTTAATCTAGCTGAGAATTGTACCTTAAATCCTGGTTGTGGCGGCCCGAGAGGCGATGCGTGGTCCGCTTTGAAGATGTGTCATGCAGTGGCGGTTCTGATGAGTTGCGAGGGCGGCAATGCTGACTTGCGTCGCAGCTGCATCGGTTTGGATGATGATGTGCTAGGTCCGCGTTGAGGATGCATCGTGCAGCGGCGGTTTCGATGAACTCAGAGGGCTGCGATGCAGGCTTGCGTTGTGGCTATATCTCGCTAGGTCGGTTCCAATGAGGTAGCTGCGAAGAGCAGCGTCAGTTTTGCGTTGCGCTGGTCTGGTTCTGGTAGAGACCACAGATGGGCTGGCAGAGCACCTTTATCTCCACTCCCAAGGGTGCAATGAAGCCGCACCACTTGGAGGGTTAGAACTCAAAGCAGGCAGAGCCCAGGTGCAGGGGTCAGGATGGTTTGAGCCTTTTCTGTACCTGAGGCTCTGATCAGGATGCCAGCCAACTACCCCTTGGAATCACAATAGTGGTCCTGGGCTCAAGATGCCGGTCCAGTCCTTCTCACTCAGGCAGCAGGACTGCAAGACAGTCCCTTTTGCAGCAGAGCAGCCCTTCTTCAGAGTCTTCCACAGGTCCAGAAGTGTACTGAAGAGTTGGTTGTGAGGGTCCAATATTTATACCTGGTGTCCACTATGAAGTAGGAGAAGTTGGGGGGGGCGGAGCTTGCCGGCAATGAGAATGGCCGCCTGAGCGCAGAGCTCCGCGCTAACACCAAGCAATCCTGAAGTTATCCGGCATTGACACCCGTCCATATAGCCTCTGGACCACGGCCCCACGCTGCTGAATCTCTCCGCTGCGGAGCGTGCTATTTCTGGGGCCGAGCTGTGCAGTGTGCGGCGAGCGCGGCCGCGCTGAAGGTTGGTGCGGGCCGGGCCGCGAAGCCCCGACCTTGCGTTCAAAGGAGGCCCGCCGGAAGTGAGCCTGGGCCGGGCAACGGGTCACAGAGCTGCCGGTCGGAGCTGTACTGGGTCGACGGAGGAGACACCCTGACCCCCCCTGGTGAGACGCAGCGAGGCGGGACACGCCGAGTAGCGAGGCACACAGCCCAAATGACCAAGGGTGGCAAGGTATTGCCACGGATGTTGGGAAAAGGACATTTGCTGCATAGATAGAGCGTGGTGCTACAGGAGAGCGGCGGCCATCGTTGCTGCCTCAGGCATAGTTTGGCAGAGATTCCGAGCACCACGGGGGTCGGTGATACTGGCTGGGAAGCCCTGCGGTGTAACACAGTGTGTGCTGGTGCTGGCGAGGGCCGAGGACGTACCCAGGCTGGAGAGACACGAGGAACAGGCGGATAACGTGGTGGCATAGAGCAGAGCCGTGAGGTGTTGTTGTGGGGGCTGTCTGGTCGCACCGGTCTACAGGCCCCCGGGTGGCCTCTGGGCACCCCATACTACATAAACAGGACCAGAGCTGAGCCGGTCTTCACCTCATCCCCTCTGGTCCGGGTAAAGCTTGACTGCTAGAGCCACGAGTGGTGTGTTCAGCTGTGGCCATTAATTTGCTGTGGGCCTGCTGTGAGGAGTGGTGCACCCTGGGCCATTTATTAGGCGAGAGCTGTGGGCGCAGTAAATACCTTGCAGAGCCACCACCCTCTTTACTGGGGTTACAATCTGCCGGGCTTGTCCTGCTGTGACGTCGTGGTTGTCGCCCCCTCTGCGGCCACTGTCTGGTGCTGTACTGCAAAGGCTGCATATAATGGGAAGGACTGACAGAACGCAGGCGAAGCTGTCGTTCGAGCAGCGTCGGCCTAGCGAGAAGCCCCCGCCGGCGGAGGATGAGGGACAGGGGGATGAGCGCGACAGGGAGCATCGGGACGGAGATCTAAAATCTATACTCGCCTCAATGGAGAAGGGGCTGCAAAGCTCGCTGGCGACCCTGGGCACCAAGATCGACTCGCTCTCCTACCGTATGGATAGGATGACGGAGAGGCTGGACAAGCAAGTGGAGCGCATGGATATGGCTGAAAGGCGCATCACGGAGGTGGAAGAAGCGTAAACCGACATGAACAGTGGGCACAAACGAATGGATAAGGCTCTTCAATCACTACTGGATAAGACTGAGGACCTGGAGGCGCGGTCGCGGCGCTGTAACCTACGACTCACGGGCTTGCCAGAGACGACGCAAACAGGCAATATGGAGAAATTTATGGAGAGGCTTTTAGTTGCGCTTTTGGGTGAGGACACCTTTTCCCCTCTGTTTGTGATTGAAAGAGCGCATCGCTCCCTGGGCCTGCGCCCGCCACCGGCTGCCCCCCCACGGCCAATTATTGCCAAGTTGTTAAACTACCGTGACAGAGATGCGGCATTGAGAGTGGCACGGGAAAAGCGTACTTTGCAATATGAGGGCTCGGCCATTTCCCAATACCCCGATTTCACGCGGAAAGTTCAAGAGGCGCGATGACAGTTTGCTCCATACAAACGGCAGTCAAACCCACCTTAAATACCTCATCCAGTAGGGCGTAGGGGGGAATCGCCATGTGAATGGGGGTATGAACTTACGGGGAGTGTCAAGGACCAGTAGTAGAGGTGAGTGATCTGACAGCGTACGCGGCAGTATCTGGCACAAGCGCACCCTATCCATGAGTGTCCTAGCAAGCAGCAAATAGTCAATGCGGGTGTACAAATTGTAATAAGCTGAATAGTGTGTATAGCCTCACGTCCCTCAGGTCTTGTGTAGTCAATATGCTGTCGACTTCCCTGGCCGCTGCGGCCGGGCGCCTCACCGGGCCCCCTGATCTGTCCATCTGTGTTGGCGAAAATGCTGAGGGGGCGTAGAGAAAAGATGAATGTGACGGAGGTTAGGTCAGAGGAAGGAGTTATGTTGACTGACACTAAGGTTGTCGCTGACCGATTCCGCCAATACTTTGCAAACCTTTATGCAGCCCGCAGCGGTGTCACTGAGGAAGAGATGATTGACTACTTGTCTCATATACGCCTCCCATGGCTTACAGATACGCACAGGGAGTTCCTTATGAGGCCCATAGAAAGGGACGAGATACTCCTAGCCCTGTCTGGCATGCGATCAGGCAGTGCGCCGGGGTCGGATGGCCTTACGGTGGCCTTTTACAGGACTTTCTTAGACCTATTGCTTCCGCAATTGGTGACATTGTTTGATGATATATGTGTCACGGGTACTATGCCCCCTTCAATGTCGGAAGCTGTCATTATTGCTCTGCTCAAACCGGGCAAACCCTCCGAGGAGTTTTCCTCTTATCGCCCACTGTCCCTTCTCAATGTTGATGTGAAGATATTCGCAAAAATTTTGGCTAATAGACTGGTCCCCCTGGTCCCACAGCTCGTTGCACCGGAGCAGGCGGGCTTTGTGCCTGGCAGGAACTTGACTTATAACTTGCGCACGGTATTTGGTGTAATACAACATATTAAGGTTGATACGAACGCAGTGGCAGTTTTCTTAGACATAGAGAAGGCGTTCGACTCCGTCGAATGGCATTTCATGAATCAGGTGCTGTCTAGGATGGGTAGGTCCGGTCTTTCTACAACTGCTGGGCACGCTATACCATAATCCTTCGGCACGGATAAAAATATGCAATATTGTTACTATACATATCTCTAGGGGCACGTGGCAGGGCTGCCCACTGTCCCCATTACTTTATGCGCTGGTGGCAGAACCTTTGGCATGCGCACTACGGGAATACCATCAGCATCGTGGCATAAGTTTCCGACAGTATAAAATCATAGTCTCTACTTACGCCGATGACACCTTGCTGTATGTTAGGCGCCCAGAGGAGAATCTATCGGCAGTACTGCGGGAGGTGGTGAGATTTGGTGGGGTGTCGGGCCTACACGTTAACTGGTCGAAGTCGATCGTGTTCCCACTTACACAGAATTCCCCGCGCATAGACCTTGATTTCCCACTGCAGTGGACCACTGATGCGGTCCGATATTTGGGGATTAAGGTCCACACGGACTCGGAAGTAGTATTCAGAGACAACTATGGGGCTGTATACAGTAGATTGGAAGATGACGTAGAGAGATGGATAAAGCTCCCATTGTCACTCTTAGGGAGAATATCCATAATGAAAATGGTTGTGCTGCCACGCCTCATGTTTCTTTTCACCAATATACCTATGGTACTCCCTAGGACATTTTTTACTCGCCTGTCTTCCCTGATGGTAAAACTGGTGTGGGCTGGTGGACAAGCACGAGTCCAGTGGAGGGTACTGGTGCTTCCCTATGGGATGGGTGGGCTAGGAGCGCCCGACTTTGAACTATACTACAGAGCTGCACAGGCTGCACACGCACACTACTGGATACACGGCTCTGCTAACATACCGCACCTTCGTATAGAGTCAGAGGTTGCCTCCCCGTTGCCTCTGCCCGCGCTACTGTTTCAAGCTGCAGACAGGAGGACAGGTATCTTAGACGCCATTAATGCAACGACCCATGCGTGGCACTTCCTATTGCAACTACAGGCAGGTGTGATTCTGTATTCTCCACATGCCCCGATTGAGTGGTGCACGTGGTTAACGCCATGCAAAGAGAGAGGGGTCACGCGGGCACTCCGCGGGATAGGCATACAACTAGTTGGGGATCTCTTTGTAGCTGGTGCAGCAAAAACATGGGACGTTGCAGGTAACACGACTCCCAAACCTTCGGCGCTGACACACTTTCAATTCCACAAAACACGCCACGCGTTGCGAGAACTCTTAGGGGACGACTTCCTAGAGCCACCAGAATTGCCGGCGTTGATACGGGTTATGCGTACAGATTCTCCTAAGCACATAGTGTCCATCATATATAGACTATCAATGGCCGATAGAGCAAACCAGTATACCAAGGCCCGCCTGGCATGGCAACGGGATTTGCAGATTGATATTACAGACGATATGTGGCTATATTGCTGCACCAACACGCAACATATCTCTCTAAATGGGAGGCATAGACTGGTGCATTTCAAATATCTAAACAGGGTTTATTATACTCCAGAAAGATTGCACCGATATGGTCTGAAGGATGACTCCTCATGTGAGCGATGTAACGCGCAGACGGCCGATTTCTTACACTTGGCATGGATGTGTCCGGGGATTAGTGCTTTTTGGATTGGGGTGTTTCGGGAGTTGGGGCAAATAGTCGCAACACCACTTGAGCCGGACCCTGCGCTGGCGCTACTGGTATATTCCAAGCATATTCCCAAGGAGACTAGGCGATTAGTGGATATGGGGTTACTGATTGCCAAGCGTAGAGTCTCGATTTGCTGGTTTCGAGGCCCGATTCCTACCATTTTACAATGGAAGGGTGACATGACTTATTGCAGCACACAGACGGAACTGTTTAGTGAGCTTTTACCCCCACGTAGTAGGCCCAAAAATTTCTGGGGTTTGTATAACACATACTTGGTTTCTACACGTGGCGAGGGTCACGTGGGCGAGCTGGATGATGCAGGAATAGGCTGAAGTGACATGAGGAGAGGACTATCGTACAAATAGGATTAACGGCTCTTACACGCAGTACTGTAGGGTACTGAACGGATGTATATATGTCTAGCAGGGTTGAGCAGGTATATGACTGTTAAATGTGTTCAGGGTGGGTACCCATAAAAGGGATGTGCAGTCCACTGACCGTGTAATGTAATGCTGTGTAAGCCCTGGGATAAGAACATGGTGGTATAATAGTGATGTATGCTGAGGACCTGAGCTTCTTTGTTGTATTTGTTTTTTTTAATGTGTAACAATAAAAAATATTTAAAAAAAAAAAAGTAGGAGAAGTTTTTAGAGTCCTCCCCCCTACAGAGGTGTCTGAAATGTCCTGCCTCCCTGCCCTGGCCCAAGTTTGTCCGGGGGCGCAAAAGACTAGTATGAAACCCTTTGTGAGTGTGCTCAGGCAGAGACTTTGTGATGTGCAAGTGTGGTAGGTGACAGCTCTGACCCCCCTAACAAGTCAGGGATGGCCCATCCTGCCAACACCTATTCCCCCTTTGTCTCACTGTCTGATAGTAATACACAAAGACCAATTGCCAGCTACACCCCGTCATGTGACCCAGGATACAGTCGGCAGCCACCAAATGGTTGAGACAAGAAAATGCCAGCTTTCTAATAGTGCCATTGTCAGGATTGTCACTTAAAATTCAACTTTACCATTAAATAGGGTTTTATATTGTAGCTCTTTAGAGACCAAATTCAACTTTCTTACCTGCTCCCAATTGAAAGTTATCACTTATTAAATGTAATAAGGTACCCAAATGTTATCCTATGGGAGAGTTAGGCCTTGCAATAGTGAAAAATGAATTTGAGAGTTTTTCATTATCAGGACATTTAAAAGTTAAATGCATATGTACAACTCTTTAAATACACTGCACCCTGCCCTATTGGCTGTTTAGGGCCTACCATACAGGAGACTTATATGCATTCAGAAGAAAGGCGTAGGCCTGGCAAAAGGTTTATTTTGCCGGGTCGAAATGGCAGTATCAAACTCCACACACAGGCTGCAAAGGCAGGCCAGAGACATGTTTAAAAGGGCTACTTGAGTAGGTGGCACAATAAGTGCTGCAGGCCCACTACTAACAATTAACTTGTAAGCCTTGGGTATATGTGTACCACTTGACAAGGGACTTATAGGTAAATTAAATATGCCAATCAGATGTATGCAATTTCTACCATGTTTAAGGGCATGAGCACAAGCACTTCAACACTGGGCAGCAGCAGTGAAGTGCACAAAGTCCTAAAGCCTACAAAAGCAAGTTCAGAAAACAGGAAGGTGAAGTAAAAAAGTATGAAGATGACCCTGCAGAGAGGGCAAAGTCCAACAATAGCATATTACACGCAGCTGATCTTCATGTATGGTTCATGCAATGCTGGTTTTTCACACGCAGTCCCTATAACCAAGATTATTTATTCATATCTTGTTCAGAAGGAGTTAAATTCATGCTTTGAGATAGAATACAAGTAAGTTTTGTTAGTATAGCCCAGTAGTTTTTTCTGTCAGCTGATTCTAAAATGTAACCTGTGACACAATACAGCCTTATCACCTTCTTCCAAGGGCTGTACCAGTTGTTAAAGGCCCTGAACCGAAATTATAGGCCCAAGCCACAGGTGAGAATGGTTAGCGAGGGAGAGGGCTTTTAAAAACTGGTGTAGCCTAATGTAGAAGGGCTATAAGTCTAGTAGAAAATCCTGCTCAATGAGGCTAGAATGTTGTAAATTAAAAAGGGAGAAACAGAAAGACAAGCATTGGAATGTTGGAGCAGAAAGCTTATACGAGCCATGAGTAGCCCTGAGCCACTTCATTGTCTTCAGTGTAACTCACAACATTCCAATGTTCTAATATAGCTTTATAGCCCACTGTATCGAGCTATACCAGCTGTTAAAGGCCCACTCCAGTGTTAAAGTCCCAAGCCGAATGTAAGAGCCTTTAACAAGGGAGGGGGCCTTAAATGGCTGGTATAGCCCAGCTATGGCGGGCTAGAAAGCTATTAGAACATTCCACTCCATGAGGACAGAATGTTCTAATTAAAAAACACAAACACCTCTCGGAGACAGAGGGGGTTGAAATCCCCCTTGGGCTCCGAAGCCTTTGTTTCACAGCTCTTGCTGCAAATGTTCTACAGCTAACAGCGCACACATGGCCACGGCTGTAAGCCGATGAACATTCACAGCAAGAGCTGTTAAAAGGGGCAGAAGTCAGCCCCTGGTTCTCCCCGGCTTGGCTGAACTGCTTAATGTAGTTCAGCCAAGTCAGGGAGGCCCAGGAGCTGAGAAGCATTCCCCCCTCCCTCCTTCTGAAGCCCTAGTGACACTGAGCTACAGCAAGAGTGAAGGGTGAAGGTTGTGTGTATCATCCTGCACAGCCTCTGCCTTTCGCTTTCCTCTGCCTAAATAATATATTTTTAAGAGGCAGGGGAAAGAGAAAGGCAGATGCTGTGCATTAGGACATTGAAAAGTTGAGAGCAGCGGGCCTACACAGTTCATATAGGCCGCTGCTGCTCCATTGTCTTCACTGGAGCTCTCAACATTCCAATGTTCTAATTAGCATTGTTTTCTCAAGTCAGCTAAGATGTACTGTTGTAATCACTGTGACTCTATCACACGATACTGGTTTAATACATTGTCCTCTGAACGAAGGTAAATACTTTTGTTAAAAAAATACAACTGGGGGGCGTGGCCGAGACCTCGATGGAGTAGGACGTGTGCTGCGTGGGCTCCGTCCTCCGGAGGTCGGCCGTTGACATCTTTGCACTTATAGCGGCGTGGGGGGTGCGATCGGTGCCCCCCCAGGGTCTCCCTGCCCCCGAGCACTTCGGCTGCCGCGCGGGGGCTATACAGCCTGGATCGCCCTTTACTGGAACTGGAGGCCTGGCGGGGCGATCCCGCCCGCCATCTTGTCTGCGAGTGCCGGGGGAGCCTTCGCTCCGGAGAGGTCCCGCCGGCCGCTGGCACCTTTGAACTCCTTGGCGCGTGGGGGGTACAGTCGGTGCCCCCCCCTGTCTCGCTCCCCCTGTGCATTTCAGCTGCCGCATGGGGGCTCTTCAGCCTGGTCAGCCCATTTATAGGAGCCGGGGGACTGGAAAGACGCTCCCGCCCGCCATCTTAGCTGTGCAATGCGGGAGAGCCTGCGCTCCGGAGAAGTCCTGGGCTCTGTAACGGGGCCGGCTGCCAGGGTGCGGGGGGTCTGTAGGGGTGTTGCCTCTGCCCCGACGCCCCCCAGGGTGCCCCTCCCCGCACCGAGCAGGAAGAGCGGAGGCCTGCGTGCGGCTCGGAGCTTGGCGCTGATCCCGTGCGGAGGTGGCCCTCGGCCATGAATCGCCACCAGAGGTGAGGAGGTTGGCGGGACGGCGGAGGCGGCGCGGGCCCCACAGAACAGAGCGGAGCTGGTGGAAGGACCGGGAGCGACAACGCGATCACCCGGGGAGCGGTGTGAGCACCGTCTTGCACAGCGGGATCCTGAAGCATTCCTGGACTGTCAGGCCTATCGGGGGCATCGGCACAGGAGTCCCCTTGTCGCTCCCCCCCCCACCCCGGACTGGGGTGGCTTGGTGGGGGGGGACATCAAGCACCTGCAGGAGCGGGGTGTCACTGCGCCTGGGGCCTTGGGGGCCCACTGCATCCCTGCCTGAGCCCGGTATCTGCTTGGTTTCCAGCGTGAGGGCCTGCGATCTCGACCCCCGGTGCCCTGGCTGCTGCGCCACCGCTTTCTCCCGGTGAGCCGCCCGGTGGAAGTACAAACTGTTGGTGGCGGTGCAGCTCCGGGGAGTGGAACACGGAGGAAATCGTGCACGCCCGGGTGGAGGTGCAGACCTGCCGCATGGGACATGTCTGCGGGCGCCTTTGCTGGGCCAGCCACGTTGCCTCTTCGGCTCCCTCCTGAACTCGGAGGTTTGAAGGGGGGGCGCCTTGATAGCATTCGGCGCGAAGCCTTACAGCGACTGGGACGGGCAGGACATAGCGCGCCCGCCTGGGCCGACGACTGCCACGTGGAGGGACTTGCCCTTGAGCCGCCTGTCAATTCGGACATTGGGGCCTGGACCGGAGAGTGGTCGGCCCCTGATCGTCAGCCCTTACATCCCTGGCCCCCCTGAGAGAGCTGCGCGGGGTGAGTTGTCTGCTTGTTCGCAGCTCTCTACAACGACGGTTCCCTTGGACTACCCCCAGGAAGGCAGCAGAGCAGGAGTCCAAGCCCATAGAAGTCCCTCCTGGGTACCCGTGCCGGGAGTGTGCCCGGGGCTTGTCAGGCGTGGGAGTGCGAACAGTCTTGGCGCGGAGGCGAGGAGGCTGGTGGGTTGATCGGCTTTCGCCTGGGGCTGGACTTGGCCCTCTCATCTGTTTTCCGTGTGCGCCTCCCCCCCCCCCCCCGGGATTACCTGCGCTGTCTTTACCGTGTCGGCGGCTCCTCCTGTGTACGACTGATCCTGGCTCAAGGTTGTGTATAGTGCCGCTCCAGGAAGGGACCCTGGTGCTGGACACTAGCAGAATCCTCCACGGGCTGGGAGTGCCCTTTGTTTAAGTCATGCCCCGTACCAAGGCGGGGAAACTCACGGTACAACCAGCTTCCAAGGACACATCAGTGGCAGCCCTGTGGACCAAGACTGCCGCGGCACCTACTCGCAAGGGCTCTACAATGGCAACCTCTTTGGAACCCGCTGATACCAGCCCTGTCACCCAAGCCTTCATGTCCACTTTTCTTCAGGAAATAAAGTCGGAAATCAATTCTCTTAAAGCGGAGGTCAAAACCTGCCTACGAGACATCAGGCGGGACGTAACTGAAATTGGCACGAGGGTGGACGATCTCGAAAGGACCCTCGATACGAGGACGGAGGATCAGGAGGAACTATGGCGTCGAGTGGTGGCTCTAGAGGAGCAACATGTGGAACTCCAAATTAAGCAAGAGGATTTGTAAAATAGGAGCGCTGGAACAATCTCCGCATCAGGGGGGTACCACGTGGAGCGGAGGGTCAGGACATCATGACCTATGTCGCGGACCTCCTTCAAGCGATTCGGGGTGATGATGATGCCTCGCCCCCTACGTTGGATAGAGCGCACTGAGTTGCACCTCCACGCGGAAAGGCTAATCTGGTCCCTGACATCCTGACCCGGGTGCACTTCTTCACGGAAAAGGAGGCGATACACCGGGCATCTCGGAACGCTGAGGAACTGACATATGAGGGCCACAAAATCCAAATTTTTCAAGACCTCTCCCCGATCACTCTGTGCCGCCGCAGGGACTTCAGCCCAGTAACAGATAAACTTAAAGAATTGGACGTCAAGTACCAGTGGGGCCATCCTTTTGCCCTGATTTTTCCGTGGGAGGGCAAGCGTAGATCGCTACGATCATTCAAGGAGGCTTGCCAACTGCTCCATCTTTCTCCTGATCCTAAACCCTCCACCCCTACCTCTGCCGACACCGAGGCCAGGACTCCCCTCCGCCCCGAGTGGTCGAGGGTTCCTCCTCCCCATACTAGAGCCTCCAAAGCAAGCGAACTCTCGCACCAAGCTAAACAGGACATCATCCACCATTTAAAATCCATAGAGGCTTCGCAATCTTCAGAGGGGCGGGGCTACCTGTTGGGCCCCCCTCCCCCTCTGGCTCCGGCGCCGGGGTGGTGGCCCCTGGACATGGTTGGGCCCGCCTGTGGCTGGAGGAAGGTGTTATGGTACTATGGTCATTTGCCTTCTTTGTGAGAGCCGGAACACGCTCAGACTGTCCCGGCGACATGGGGGCCTCTCGCATCCTTTCTGCAGCGACGCTACGTGGCTAAGATCCCGCACTGGGCCTGGGGGGACTGGGACTCACTACTTGGGGGGGTCCCGTGCTTTCCCGCTAACACTGTGGCGGGCCGGCCTCTGGGGGACGGGCCGCGACTGCTCTCCTGTGCCTGATGGCGCGCCCCGCCATTCCCATAGTCCCTGTGGGGAGTGAGTTCCTCAGAGCCGCCCTGGTTTGCACCGTTGGGCCGCTCCTGGACTGGGATGGAACACTTTGGCCCCGTTGGCCTTTTGTCTGCTTAGTTTATCAATCCCTGCCCTATTTCTTTTTCTCTCTTTCCTTCTTCTTTCTCTGGTCTATTGGGGGGAGGACATGGGTATACCGTGATCTTCTATTTTCCTGGTGTAGGTGCTCCGGGGCATGGGAGAGGGGCTATTCTACTACTCCTCCGAGCGAATCCTATCTATCTCCCCGTCCTCTTTTATACCCGACACCGGCCCCATTTAGGTTGGGATCCGGGGGGGTGGGGGGGGAGGGCGTTATGGGAGCTTGCACAATGGCCTGCGCTCTGCTATGTCTGTAGTCGATGATGGCGCAACTTAAATGTCTGTCCCTTAATGTAAAAGGCCTTAACGCCCCCAATAAGAGAAGGCAGGTGTGGCGTTATCTCCTTATTCATGACCCAGATGTCATTTTCCTCCAGGAAACCCATCTCTTACGTGCAGACACGCAGCGCATGTCCCACCCTAGATTCCCCAAGCAGTACTGGGCGTCAGCACAGACTAAAACGGCAGGGGTGGCTATCCTTTTTAAGGTGGGATGCCCTGTACAAGTTTCCCGGGTGCTGCGAGACAAGGAGGGGCGTTATTTAAAACTCACTCTGCTCATCCATGGTAAGGCACACACGCTGCTCAATGTCTATGCACCTAATCATGCACAAGATACATATCTCCGGACCTTGCTCAAAGACTTACTATCCCGGGAGCCTGACCCCATCCTTCTCGGGGGCCATTTTAACCTATTGTGGGATCCCAGTTTAGATCGCACCACACCTTCCTTCCAGGGCACTGGCGCAATGTCTGCGGCACTCAAGCAGGCCTTGGAAGACCTGGGCCTCATAGATGCATGGCGCTATAAAGAACCTGGGACCAAAGACTACACCTTCTACTCCCATGTTCACCGCTCTTACTCTCGAATTGACTATTTCTTCCTGTCCCAGTCTCTCATCCGCTCGTTGGATTCTGCGGAGATCTCAGATATCTCCCTTTCGGATCATGCCCATCTGGAGATTACTCTGACGGGTATGGGCAGGAGCTCTTGCTCCGCCCCTCGGTGGCGCCTTCCCCCACATGTCCTAAGGGACCAGGTTGATGTGGCCGAAATACGCCAGGCGATTCAGGCGTATTTTGCGGACAATGACCTCCCGGACACTAATGGGCATGTTTTATGGGATGCCTTCAAGGCCACCATCCGAGGCGTCATTACGTCCATCTCCATCGCCCGTACGCGGGAGTCCCGCCTGGTTGAAACCAATCTCTCTCGTGATATTAAACTGCTGGAGAAACCGGGGCAGAGCGCGCCGTCTCGTCAGACTCAGAAGCAGCTGGCCTCGCTTCGGGGTCAACTCAAAGCTCTGATGGTTAACAAAGCAGAACACTCTCTCCTAGCTCTGAAACAAAAATTCTACGGAGGGGGTAACAAGGTGGGTCCCCTGTTAGCGCGTCGTCTGCGTCTACAGGTTTCTCGTAGCCACATCTCCAAGATCGCCCTTTCGGGGGGGGGGGCGTGGGCTACCTCGGAATCGGCCAAGCAGCAAGCCTTTCGTTCATTCTTCTCCGCGCTTTATGAACAGGGCGACATCTGTAGGGACAGAATAGACCCTTTCCTGGCCTCTTGTCCCTGGACGCCACTGGCTCCCTTTCATAAACAACAATTGGACGAACCAATCACCGCAGAAGAACTTAGAAAAGCAAAAGAAGTGGAGAGGTGTGGTGCAGCGGCCAGGGCAGCTGACTTCGGAGCACAGGGTTCACGGTTCGATCCCCGGCTCCGGCGGCAGCTCAGCTCAGCACCATGTGACTCTGGGCAATAGCTCACTTAATTTCCACTACGGCCCCCAGCGCCTTGAGACCCGTAAGGGTGAGTAGCTGCGCTATATAAAAACGGACTTACATTTATTTATTTTTGAAGAGTTTCCCTATTGGCAAGGCACCAGGCCCTGATGGACTTACGATCCCATTCTATCGTCTTTTTCTCCCTGAACTGCAGGCACCGTTGCTGCGTCTTTTTAACTCCTTTGCCGACACAAAGTCGGTCACACCAACCATGGCCGGAGCCGAGATAGCGCTTATCCACAAGCCGGGGAAAGACCCAACCTCTTGTGCGTCATACCGCCCCATTGCTTTGCTAAATGTTGATACCAAATTGTACACCAAAATCTTGGCCAACGTTTAGCTCCCCATCTACCTGGTCTGATTGAGCCCGACCAGGTGGGCTTCATACACGAACGACAAGGGGCGGATAATCTCCGGCGAGTGGCCCACTTGGTGGAAAAAGTCCAACGTCGTAACATCCCGGCCCTTCTCCTCTCTCTTGATGCCGAGAAGGCATTCGACCGGGTAGACTGGTCCTTCCTCAGGGCGGTCCTGCAGAAGATAGGCCTGGGCCCGGTCATGATCGCCCGTATCATGGCCCCCTATGCGGCACCAACAGCACAGATCAGGCTCAACGGTCTCCTTACCCCCCCATTCCCCATCCATCGGGCACGCGGCAGGGTTGTCCCTTATCGCCCCTACTATTTGCCCTGGTCGTGGAACCCCTGGCGATTGCCATCCGTCAATCGGCGGAAATTAAGGGCCTCCCATTTGGGGGGGTCAAGCACAAAATATCTCTTTTCGCTGATGATCTCCTTTTGACACTCACAAATCCTGAGAGTTCCCTCCCAGCGCTGCTTGATATACTCTCCAAATTAGAGTTGATCTCGGGGCTTAAAATCAACCTTGCTAAGTCCCAGGCGCTCAACCTTTCTCTCTCCTTGCAACAGCTTGAGGAACTTGGGAAAGGTATCCCCTTCCAATGGGCCTCCCAATCCATTCGCTATTTAGGTATTAACGTCACAGCCTCGCTGGACTCCTGGACAAAGGCGAATTGGCCCGCATGTAGAAATTCAGTTAGGGAAGACCTTCGGCGATGGAAGTCGTTACCTATTTCCTGGCTGGGCCGCCTTAATGCGGTCAAGATGTCCATTCTCCCCAAGATCCTATATCTCTTCCAAGCGCTTCCAACCCCCATCCCCCAAAGGGAGATTCTGAGCCTTCAACGGGAGGTAAATGCGTTTATATGGGGCGGGGGGCGGCCGCGATTCTCTACCAAGGTATTAACGCTACCGCCGGATGGGGGAGGACTGGCATGCCCAGATTTCCTTGTCTATTATTGGGCGTCTCACTTGCGCTATGTCTCGGAATGGGTGGCTCATGAAAGCGAGAAACATTGGTTTCACATGGACAGAGGGGTGGCTTGCCGCCCGCGCTGGGCTTTGGCTTGGCTGCCAAGGAGTGCTTGACACCGTAGCGCCTATACTGCTACCGCGACGCGAACGGTTTTGGAGATATGGGACAGAGTTGCAGTTGCCCGTGGTCTTACCACCTTTCCCTCTCCTCACACACCGGTGGCGCGCAACCCGGAGTTTCCGCCTGCCCTCTAGCCCACATCCTTTCCTGCATGGACAGCTGGAGAATGTCGTACAATCACTCATCTATTCGAGGGGGGGGGGTTTCAAATCTTTTGAGCAGTGCAGGCAAGAATTCCACCTCCCCAACACAGCACGTTTGGAATACCTTCAACTTCGCCATTGACTATGTGCACCGCCATACACAGAGGGCGCTGCGCGCCCATTTACCCCCTTTGAGTCCTTAGTCCGCTCCTTTGATGGCTCCCGGGGCCTGATCTCTAGGGCGTATAAGGTCCTTCAACACTTACATGCGCTCCCATCTCATACCTATCAACAACGGTGGCACACGGACCTTGAGGAAGACATCCCCCCCTGACCGCTGGGAACCATTTGAGAAGCGGTCTGCGGTGTCTGACCATTTACTTTGCGATATTTTCTAGGTATGTTATGTACCTATATCGACTTTACTTTCACACAGTGGGTGTCTTTTGGCATTAGATTAACGATTTTACTTACTAGCACGCGCATTAGCTTTCACACCGATTCCGGCTTCACTTTTTTGGGCCATTCTTGACACGCGGATTACACTGGCCTCGCTACTCACTTTATTCTAATAAACTTCGAGTCAACGTAGAATTACTTTTTAACCTTCACGTGCACTCGTCTGTTTCCATTTTCGGATTTTTTCTGTGGGTCACAATCGCACACGCTGAACACTCTTTATTTTCCATAGATTGGCTGCACAATTTTAACGTTTTACACATTTCCTTCAGGCTCTTTCTTTAATGGTCAAGAAGATCTATAATTGATGATTGTTTTGAAGGTTTTCCTGTCTCTTGAATCTATGATTTGTTAATTTTCAGAGAATGATTCCCCTGAAGAAGGGTTTCACCCGAAATGCATCGGGATTATGGAAATATCGCTTAGAAAATGAATGGAGAAGTTTTCTCAACTTAATTGTTTTGAAGCTAACAGCATAATTATATAAATTCACATGTGAGAAAGAACATAGTGATATACAAAAATAAAAATAAAAAGAAGATTTTCATCTTACCCTTTTAAAGCATTTTTTGATTGAATTGAATTTTTCTTGAACTTCATAACACGGGTTGTCAACCCTCCGGAGTGCAAAGTGGGGACGCTGTGTAAGGTTTACGCAGCGCTTTTCAAGACTATTATTTCTACACCCTCAGGTCAGAGGGTGATACCCACATGCACCCAAATTGAATAATTCAGAATAAGGATTTCATTTACTCTATCGAGTATCTTTGGACTAAGTGTGCCACACTATTTTTGATTTTTTGATTTTGACTCACTGACCTTTGTGTGAGCACCTAACGCACTATCATGTCGTATAAAGAAATTGTGAATATCACGGAGAACCGTGCAGAAACTTTTGGTTTTTCACTTGAGGAAACAAACCGCATTTACTCTTTGATTCAAGAGACCTATCCCTCCATTACCAGCCCCGCTTCTACACAGAGCATGATCAAGCAATTGTTCATATGTTTGATTTTGCTTATACCTGTCTCACATGCTATTACACTCTCCTTTAACATACAAGATTGTCTTCTTTACGATCTCGCCATTCACCTTTTGCAAGATGGCCACCATTGTAAGGTTTATTTTCCGCTTTCGAGATGGCGACTGACAGCAGTATCCTACTTTTATTTTCACTTTCTTCGACGCGGGCGCACACTCGGGACACCGCGTTTACCACTATCGTACTCACGATCTAGTTGGTTTGACTATCTTCTTCTTATTCCTTAAGGTAAGCTTTCATGCATTTTTGCAATACACCACCCTTATTTACTGTTGCACCGGTTTGGGCATCATGATTTTTCACTTTTTTTTCAGCTGATTCTTTAACCATTTGAGAAGCGGTCTGCGGCGTCTGACCATTTACTTTGCGATATTTTCTAGGTATGTTATGTACCTATATCGACTTTACTTTCACACAGTGGGTGTCTTTTGGCATTAGATTAACGATTTTACTTACTAGCACGCGCATTAGCTTTCACACCGATTCCGGCTTCACTTTTTTTACCATTCTTGACACGCGGATTACACTGGCCTCGCTACTCACTTTATTCTAATAAACTTCGAGTCGACGTAGAATTACTTTTTAACCTTCACGTGCACTCGTCTGTTTCCATTTTCGGATTTATTCTGTGGGTCACAATCGCACACGCTGAACACTCTTTATTTTCCATAGATTGGCTGCACAATTTTAACGTGTTACACATTTCCTTCAGGCTCTTTCTTTAATGGTCACGAAGATATATAATTGATGATTGTTTTGAAGGTTTTCCTATCTCTTGAATCTATGATTTGTTAATTTTCAGAGAATGATTCCCCTGAAGAAGGGTTTTGACCCGAAATGCATCGGGATTATGGAAATATCGCTTAGAAAATGAATGGAGAGGTTTTCTCAACTTAATTGTTTTGAAGGTAACATCATAATTATATAAATTCACATGAGAAAGAACATAGTGATATACAAAAAGAAAAAGAAAAAGAAGATTTTCATCTTACCCTTTTAAAGCATTTTTTGATTGAATTGAATTTTTCTTGAACTTCATAACACGGGTTGTCAACCCTCCGGAGTGCAAAGTGGGGACGCTGTGTAAGGTTTACGCAGCGCTTTTCAAGACTATTATTTCTACACCCTCAGGTCAGAGGGTGATACCCACATGCACCCAAATTGAATAATTCAGAATAAGGATTTCATTTATTCTATTGAGTATCTTTGGACTAAGTGTGCCACACTATTTTTGATTTTTTAACAATTGTGGAGGGACATTCCTGGCACTTTTAAAAGCATTACACAACAGGAAACAGCTTACAAAATTATGACTCGTTGGTACTACACCCCCCCTTCGGTTGCAAAAGATGTTCCCCAACTCCACGCATACCTGCTGGCTTCGCCAGACCGCTCCCGGGTTCCTTCATGCACATATGGTGGTCTTGCCCGCTCATAACGATCTTTTGGAAAGAGATCTTGAGCCACATCAGGGAGGTGCTGGGCTTTCCCATTCCGAGTGCACCGGGGGTAGTGATTTTAGGGCTCCGGCCACGATCTCTTAAAGCAATGACTCACTCGGACTGGCGCCTGACTCTCCACATGCTTAATGCGGCGAAGCAGGTTATAGCGCTTCATTGGAAGAAGGCCTTGACCCCTCCCTCCTCGGTGTGGCTCACCCGACTATGGCAGGTAATGGCGATGGAGCTCCTCTCCCATCGTTTAGCCCACACTGACGCCAAATTCAAGCGCACTTGGCAACCCCTAGTCTCCCATCTCTCTAAACTGGAGCATGCTTGTGCTGTCCCTCCCCGTCTACGAGCCCTCCAGCTGTTCGATGATCCTCTGCTCCCTAGGGGAGAACGCTATGAAGAAGAGCTGGGATAGGCGGGGTGGGGGTAGATACGCCTACCACGGGATGGATAGATCAGACGCTCTGCCTTGGGGGCTCACTCATCATCCACTGTAGCTCATCCTCGCCACTGGAACGCTGCGCCCTCTCCCTCCCCTCTCGCTTCTCTTCTCTTTCTCTCCTCCGTTTCTTGTTTGGGTTCCGTTTTTGTTCTTCTCCCCTTTTCACAGGCAAGCAGACATGGGGGTTCTCCCCCGACATCTTGTTACAGGCAGCATTTTGGGCCGTTGGCCCCTGGTAAGCTGGTTACTCCTAGAATGTGTCAAACCTAGGATGATGTTGATGACATGTTACTCACCATTAGGGTTTACAGGGCTACTTCACAGTCAGATTGGCCCTCTTCCCTTTCTTGTTATGACTGGTATTGCTCTCCATGCCCCAATCCAATTGTTGTACCTGTTGTTTGATGATACGCTACTGTCTCTTCAGACTTCGCTAACAGTGCACCACGCTCTCTGCAGGTTTATAGCAGACATGATTCCACTCGCTCCGGTGTCCTAGACCTGGGCACTTGTGGGAATCCACTATGTTCGCTTAGCGTGGTCATTTCTGAGTGGGAGGGGGCTTCATCCATCCAGCTAGCCATGTCGAACTTTTCTGCTGTTTTTTGTATTTGATGGCTAAGTGCTATGTTGTATCTTCTATGTCTCTGCTGATATGGGCCAACGAGGTATACCCTGCATATTTGCCTGACTATCACTACTTATTGCCTGGTGTTTGTTCGTATTTTCTTTTAGATTATAAATCTAATAAAAGAGATTTAAACAAAAAAAAAAAATACAACTGCACAGGGAAAAAAAAACATACATGTAGACCCACGGAAAATATTATGCTATTTTTACCATTGTTAAGGGAGTGAAGGGGCACCATGACCCACCCAAAACTTTGCCTTGTATGTATCATGGCACCATCCCACGCTGAATGATGGTAAGAAATGGCATATTACTCTCTGTGCATCAGCATACATATTACTTTTTACAATTAAAAATAAATGGTTTGGAGTGGCTAAACACTGATTGAAAGAATTCTGAACGTATTAGTAAACAAATCCTGAAGAAGTAAACCTATTCCGCAAATGAAAGCACATTTACTGGTAGTAATTCTCGCCGGAAACATTCTTTAAAAGTTACTTATTGTTCTGCTTAGTACACAAAAGAATGTTGTTGAAATGTCCTAAAGGAAGTCTGTTATAGTTCATTTGTAATGTACTGTAAAGTTGTCCTATGGCCTCTTCATAATGCATGTAGATATTTGCTTAATATCAGCAGACTTTGTTTTTTTTAAATATTTGTTTTTTTTAACGTACTTTGTTGAGTTTAGTTTCAAAGTTACTGTTAATCTTCTGCAGGAATAGCTTGGAGAAGCCTCTTAGATGTTATTGGTCACATAAAGGTGAGGCGGGTTTAGAGGCTGAAGCAGATACAAAGTGTCTCCAGACGTGCCATCAGTTCATGCTGTTTGTCCCGAGGACACGTAGGTGTCCTGCACTATAATAAAAGTGGATTTAGAAACGTTTTACAATGTATTTATAACTTGTATAGTGACAGTTGTCGCTACAGAGCCTGTAACAAGCCTTCTAAATAAACTAGAAGAAGACATGACTGAAATAACTGGTTGACCCCAGAAATAGGGGGCGTCCCTGATGTCGTCTAAGCGACTTGCTGCATAGTTGTGTCCTTTACATTGTTGCAAGCCTTGGTGGCCCTTTTTAGCTAGGATGGCGATTAATTTCAGTGTTGACTGGATGTGGTCCTGGATGTGACTCAAATTTTCTTTTTTCGGAATTCCCAGCCAGAGCTCAAGTTCGACTCAGTAAAGACGTTCGGATTGGAAGGTAGCTGATAGAAATGTGCTGCCCAGTTACATTGGAGTGGTGGTTCAGGCTCTCCGCTGGACTCTGCAGGTTAGGTCAAGGTACACAATACTGCTATACAGTGTCAAACTGGCCTATAGGGCAGTCGGGCAGTGCTTGATGGGCTGTCCTGACAGGTCAGTGTGTGGGCTGGTTTTATGGCCTGCTGGGCCAGTTTTTCCTGTTGATGTCCCTGATATTAAAACAATCCTTGCCTGCAGCAAGTTCAAATCAGTACTTAATTTGTGAAGAAATAAGTGCCGGACCCCTTTTCAGTTGCCACTGCAGCTTGCACCACCCATTGCCCTTGCCAGCCCTGCCATTGACCGTACCAACACAACTTCTAAGCATCACACTCCTCCAAGTGTGACAGTTCAGACTATTCCAGGCCCCCAAACCTACAAGAATGGCTTGGGTGGCAGGTATTAGTCATTTTAAAGGTATATTTAATTAACGAACAACTGTTCTTGTGCTCATCTCTAAATTAGACAATGCCACCATATGGCAGACTATCATAAGTGCGGGTGCTGACAATTAAGTGGTGGTACAGAGCACCAGAAACCACTGGCTCAAATTAAGCACTGGCTCAAATACATGTACCTTACAAAATATTTATACAGCCTGTTTTTACAAGTTCAAAACTGCCCCAATTTGCAAATATTGGCCTTTTTGTTTTTTAGGTATCTAATTCACTAAGTGGGGGCCACATTTATTTTTGTGCCAGCGCCTAATTTCTTTCCAAGTCCGACACTGTTGGTATGTTACCTGGACTTCAAAATGCTTTCGTGAAATCTTCTCTCTTGGTAGAGATGATCGCACATGTAGTTCGTTTTGACACACATTGGTTCTCCTGGGAATAAAGTGAACATCGAATGGATACAATTGCATATTTTCCATTGGCTGTACAGCTGGATTTTTTTTCTATACGGAAGAGTCTTGTTTTTGGGAGCAGTACTAAGATAAGTAATTTTTTGTGCCTGGGAATCTGAAAACTGGCATTCAAGATGTGGTGTAGCTCTCTTAAGTCTGAGTGGAGCTTATATCCTTCCGTATGCATGATCCGGGCCCAGAGAAGTTTGTTCCTCTTAAGAGGAGTCTACCTCAGACTGAAGCTGAAATGTCTTTTTGGTCAGATGACATAGTGGAAATAATAGTTGAATTTAAATCTCCAAGGGATTACCTGACAACATTTTTAAAAGCACTTCCGAATAGTGCTTGCTCATTGTTTGCAACAGTGCTCGAATCCAACAGAGTTCTGCATTTGTTGAAGAGGTTGATTCTTTCTCACTTATAATGAATTCTGGGGGGAATACAACATTCTGGAGCGAGTTCTGCTTGAGCACTAAAAGAAATGAGTATAACAGATAATCTGATCTCTATTATTCAGTCTGGCTTAAAATGGGGATTAGGCATTAAGGATGAATGTTGTGTCTATGCCCATTTAGACCAATAGTCAGTGAGTCTGGGTGCACAACTGTTCTGCTGCTTTGTCAAGCCTGCATTCAGTCACATCGACTAGGGTCAGGCGAAGGACCATTGGGCAAGGTCTTTACCAGTGGATAACATTGGTGGTCTACGGCAGTGATGTGTACTCGCAGTCGTAGCCGGCCTTTGCTAAGATAGTGCCCTCGGTGTGTGCGGAGAGAAACTCTGCGCCCTTACTGGTGGTAGTATATTAAATAAGGCAGCAGGGGGTCCCTTTTGTGGTCAGTACATAGATGAGCAGGCACTGGTCCCTGAACACAAACATCCCCGGACCTCCCCCATCTCACCTAAATCACGGATAGCTTAACTGCCTCATGCAGATGATGGTTTTGTTGACATGTCAGAGGGGGAAGGGAGGGCAAGAAAGGGGGCTAAAAGGGTGTTAAAAACATCGCCCGCCGTAGGATAAAGAAGGACTAAAACTACTTTAAACTGGCAAAGCAGCCAGAAACGAACAGGCAAGGACAAGGCTGGAGCAAGGTGAGAAGGGCGCTGCTGTTGGCTTAACCTTAATGCACACAGCTCCACGTGCCCCTCAGAATATTGGCGCCCTGGGCCTGGGACCAGCTTGCCTATGCTAAAGTCTGGCCCTGCTTACAGTGCTTAAAGAGATCCTTAAATGAAAGGATGATAGCGTTCTGATAGTTCACTTATGTAGAGGTCTTTAGCATTTCCTTAGAGTAGTGTAGGTTTCCTTAGGTTTGTAGACATAGCCTGTAACAAAATCGATAAATAATATTCAAAACACCAAGGTCCTGGAAATTGGATGAAGAGAAGTGAAATTTTATGGCACCTAAAGACACTAAAACCCTATTCATGCTGTAAAGGTAGTTAATGAATGAATCATCATTGTGACTGTTGCAAAAAATGTCTGGGAATACCTTAATTGGGAAAATAGCCGTGTATTTGAGGGAAAGAATGCAGCAATCTGCACAGGAACACCAATTTTCGTGATTATTCTCCCTTTCTAGTACAAAAAGATGTAATCGGGAGGGAGTACCTCACCTGAGAGTTATCAATCCCTGCAGTATCAGTAATTTATGATTCAGGATTTCTGACCTGATTAGTTGGCCATTCGTAATGAGGACCTAACTTGGAGGGTGAGAAAGACCAATACAATTCACAAACATCTTAATAGCTTTCCTGAGATAGAATCAATTCTGGCATTTGGAGAGGGTGGTTACCTGTTTGAGATCTTTGTTGCTTATAAGGAACCATGCCTGTCACCCCTCGCAGTCTTTCTGGAGCTGGGGAATGTAGATAGCCAATCCAAGTGAGTATGATGACATACTTATGCAGTGCACATCATGCACTGGTACAGCAGTCAGAAGATTTTAAAGTTTAGTCTCATTACGATGGGAAGCCAGCAGAAATTTGTCAAGGAAGAAAGAAGCAATGTGATGTATTTTTTCATTTAAGTTAAGTTCTCTATCTTTATTTGCTCTGAATTGGAGTGTACCCTGCTGATATTCAGGGAGGTCAGTATATATGGCATTCTTGTAGTCTGAGTAAAGTTCTCAAGCATCTTGATAGTGGATGTGATGCACGTATGACTTGATTGTAGTAGGTTAGGTTTTTTGAAGAAGCTGAAGATGGAAGGAGCTCAGTAAGATGGTTATATGTAGGTCCTCTTTGAGGTAGACCTCAGTGTTCCTGGCAAGGCAAAAGTAAGGGTTAAATGTGAGGGGTATGTGGAAGAATATTGTGGGTAAGAAGTTTGTGCACTGGAGACTGGTGTTAGTGAAAAGTACATAGGTAATGACTTCCAGCTCTCAAGGTTTTAGCTCCATTGGCTAGTGTAGAGGCAGTAGGTGGCATCTGAGTAATTAATTTGGGAACCATTGACCCGGCCAGCACCCTCGTCAACTTCTCACACAATTTGGTGCAGCCTAACCATGTAAAATACACATGAAAGCACTTCCAACACCTTCATCACAGAATAGAATTTAAAGTTCAAGAATAAATCACATTGATCTGATGAATTCCAAGGTAATGCGCATATACAGTTTGGATAAGAACTCTATTAACTTCATTGTGAGTGTTCTTAAGGAAACATGTGGTCCAACCTGAAATTCCGGAATGCAAGCCCACTTCTGGCGAACCTTGTTGGCGGTCTCCATTTCTGTCCAAGTGGCTTGTTCCTCTGATTTCCAAATGGTTCCATGCCACAGAACACAATATTTCCAGTCCTTGAATTTCCTCTTTCAAATTAGGGTTTTCTGGTGTGTTATGAACTGGTCAAAGTGAACTCAAATAAGGCTGCAGCTAGCAGGATGGATTGATTTTTTGAATGAAAGTCCAATACTGGAACCAAGTTGTTCCAGTGACATGCAATCATCTGCTAACTCTTCTCAATTCAACCTACAAAGGCAATGATCCACAGTTTGTCTAACCTAATGTTTCCTGGTCTATATCACTGAAAGAACATTGACTAGTACATTGTGTTTGCCACTGAACCACACTTACTGTTATGAAGGTCAAATTGTGTGCTATTGTATATTTTCCTGGTATTGGTTGGGCAACAGATTGTGCCCGCTTCTCGTTGGTCCATCCACAGGCTAGGGATCATGAACAAAGGGCAAGATGCAGCACATCTTGAACATAATATGTAGTGTATACTTCTGCACAACACTTTACTGCACTTAATGACCTGGCTCCACCCATGATCTGGTCATAAGGAATAGACTTCCCCCGCGAAAGATCTGGATCCACACTGCCTCTACCAACACCGAGTGGCCTCTCAAATCCCAATTACCCCTGCCTAGCTGCTTACAAGATGGCCATGCACAATTTGTGTTATCACAAGTTCCATTGTCAGTCCATCTATTATATGGTGCACATATACAGTGCATGTGGCTTCGCACAGTTCTTCAATGATTAAACAGAAAACAATGACTGCATGAACAAAGTGATTTTCCCGTAAACGTTCTCATGATGACGCTATGTAACACAGACTTGTGCATATACACACTTGGACACAATAATTGTGAACCAAATGTAATCAAACTTGCATAACATTGTCTGCACAGGGACCAGGTGAAAATGCTACTGTACAAGGCATGATTTTCTACTTCCGAAAACGACTGACCAAATAGGACAAAGTGAGGTAATTTATCAAGATATATAAATTGTGTCTTTTTAATTTGCATCTTATGGGCAGATTCCTCCTAAGCTTTGGAGGGCAAACATTTTTACATTTTGCATATTTACCACCCACTAGAGGTTATTCTGGATATTTAGTGATTCCATGGTTGGTGACCCAACCTTCTCTCCCCACATTGAGTGGTGCCAGTGTCTAGTAACCCAGCTACAACCTGGCAGTGAAACATGCCTTTTCGTTTTTTGATGTTCCAGTTCCACAGTCTGCCCCACATTGGAATGTCCTTTGATATTTTTTTTGTTTAATCTGTTTATTGAGTTTCGCATATAGTATACAAAAATGCTGTGTATACGTGATTGTACATACAAAGGATGAGTTCACACTTTTATGCTTTTACGTCAATTGATATAACTGTTGTTCAAGACACAATCAGACATGAAGAGGTACTCATGAGCTGGGTAGGGCTGTATGGACCTACACATCATCGTGCCCGCTTAGTGATATCAAGACATGATTCCGGTGTAGCAGTGATGCTGCAGGCCAGATTCTGATAGCATACGTTTCAAGCATCAAACAGATATTTCTAATGTTCATGAGTTGGTCAAACCTTAAAACGGGGAGGGAAAATCAAGGAAGAAAATCTACTGCTACAAACAAAAAACAGCCCCACACCAGTAATACACGACATTATAAGATCCCTACAGCGTAATGTTACACACCCCTCAAGACAATTGAAGGTGGCAGTTCTTTAAGTAGTGTGCAGAGTCCCTGTCTCATGGGTGTCCAGTACAGTGGCTTCTCAGTGTGCGATATTGTGTTGCTGGAAGGTATGGAGCTCGGTTAAAATAGTGTCCCAGTTAGCTGAGGTGGGGTATTTACGGAGTCCTAGGTTATCCTCTCTGTGGCTTTCAGCTTGAGCCCATGTGGTGATGGAGTGCGCTATACCAAAAGAAAGGGGGAGATCAGAGGAATTCCTAGAGGGGCCCATCCTCCTGACCGCGTAAACACGAACAATAGAAGTCCTACTCTGAACTAGAAAAACAACTGTGAAACCTCTGAGAGGTACCCTGACTGCCGCTGAAACGCTCCAGTAAGGCAAGTGGGAGACGGCCACTCACTGGTGTCACCGAAGTAATATGCTGATGATCCTTCTGCATTCCACTGCTCTTTCAAAATGATATTAGGAAATTGCAGCAGTGTTTCATCAGTGCCACAAAGAAGAGCTTAAGGATGCATTAGCATGGGAAGGGAATCTCCTCACTATCCCTACATTTTTAATTGATCTACACTTCAAATTGATCAGCAACAAAAGAGCAGGAAGCTGGAGAAGCAGGGAGGTTCTCTTCGCACTTCCTCATGTACAAGGTGAACTTTCTGATTACAATCTACCTATGTCGGAAACTGTGCAAAAGAAGGCCATTTTGCTAGACAGTGGCTACAGTTTGTGGGAAACTGGCAAACTCGACACTAGCTGACGGAAATAGGGCAAGCCTGCTCACAGACTAAGTTTGTTCCCCATCACAAAACTCATCATCATTTGAGCTTCCATCTGGCACAGCCACAAGACCATTTTTCACTTTTTGCCCTTATCAAATCAGGAGCGTCTGCTGTTTCATGGAGAAAGCATTTCCTAAAAGCCATCATATTCTGTGATTGCAAACCTTATATCATTTTTATACAATTGGGACATCTTGAAACTATCAGATTCAACCTCATTGATGCTACTGCTTTCACTCTTGTGTTAGGTAGTCACTGGCCCAGATTGCTTAATCTGACAAGAGTTTACCAATGTTTAAATATTACCTTTTTCTCCTATATTTGTATGAAGCATTGTACCCAATGCCTCAATGTTTAGAAGGCTCAAAGCATTAATTGTTTTGTGCTGCAATCTATTTAACAGTACAGGAGGGAAGGAAACCAATGAGACAAACCGTTGGTGAAGTTCCTCCATCATATTAAAACTGCCTGTGTATTTAATAAAAAGGGAGATGACAGCCTAGGACCACATTGAGAATCCAATTGTGCAAGTGTGTTCTAGATGTAATTCCCGGGCCACAAATTCCTTGTGATCTAATCTATCCTCTTAAAATGCAGGAAGGCAAAGTACTGAAACAATATTGTCAAGAATATCTGGAGAATCCCTCTTCTCCTCATTTTAGTGTGTTTGGTTCAGACTGCCATCATCTTTTCCAAATTTAAGAGGTACCTTCGAACCAGCGCCAATCCAAGAGGAGGATGAGTGGAAGACATCCTTAAATACAAGATACTGACATTCTGAGAAATGGGTAAGGCTGTTGGGGCTTTCCATGGCCTCCTGGGTGTATTTTGGTGATGTCTGAAGATTTTGCTCAACACCAAAAGCACCTTTTACAAATATTATCCCATCTGTTCTGGCATGTATTGTATAGAAAAGCTGAGAAGTGTCTTTTTGAGATACATTGGCTCATCTTCAGAATATATATTTTAAGTTTTCACTTGTGTACATGCTCAGCCAACCCGCTCTCTGCAATTCTGCGCATGAAAGTCTTTGCTGATCCCTGGTTTATGGAGTGGGTATGTCAAGGTTAAGCTTAATTATCTGTAAATGCTTGTTTTAATTTCAAACACTTTTACTATTTTTAATCCAGCTACAGTAAGTGAATCTAGAACAACAATGTTTATTTATTTATTTATTTTGAGTTTTTATAGAGCGCGAACTTGACTTGTTAGGGTATCAGAGCGCTTTACAAGAATCAGCAGTAGTAGACAAAAGACTTGGGGGGGGGGGGGGGTGCTAGATACATAGGGGATAAAAGGAACTGGTAATTACATTTTACATTTACAATATACGAGAAACAAGGTCCCAGGGAGGGATGCCCGGAGGTGCCGTGTGGATAGTATCTGGGTACTCCAGGGGAATGCATTAGACGGAAGTAGAGCAAGGTCTCTGGATGATTAGAAGGAAAAATTTAGGCGAGGAATTTGCCCATTAGGAAGGTTTTGGCATCTTTTTTGAAGCGAACCAGAGAAGGGATTCTTCTAATGGCGGGCGGGAGTGAGTTCCATATTCTTGGTGCGGCCCCAGAGAAGGCCCGACTGTAAGTTTTCTTTTTCTGAAAATGTGCCGGTTGGAGCAAGAGGTCTCTGGTGGACAGGGAGTTTCTGGTTCCTCCGGATAACACGAGTTTCTGGGCAAGATATGTAGGGGAGTTTGAGTATAATGCCTTGTGCGTGATACATGCCAATTTGAGTTGGATTCTGGCCTGTAGAGGAAGCCAGTTCAGAGCTTTCAGATGTGGTGAAATGTGGTCGAATTTCCTTGAGCCTGTTAAAAGTCTGGCGGCCGCATTGAGGCAGGCTTTTAAAGGTGCCAAGTAGATCTTGGGTAGACCCGAGAGGGTAGAGCAGCATATTCGAGTCTAGAGATGACTAGTGACTGGACTGCCATTTTTAGGTCGGGAGTATCAAGGAAAGGTTTCAGTTTCCTTAGGTAGCTCAAGTGGAATCTGGCTGATTTGGCCATCGAGTTGATGTGGTCCCGCATGTTCAAGTTACAGTCAAGGGTTATTCCAAGGGATTTGGCCGAATCCACGATGGTCGGAGGTCAGTTTAAGGCTGTGATGGCCTTAATCCATACCTGAGTCTCAGGGTTGGTTTTGGGTGGGGAAATTAGTAGAAATTCTGTCTTCTTTGCGTCGATTTTGAGGGATTTTGATGTAAATCTGGGTGTCGTCAGCGTACATGTGGTAGGAGATATTTGCGGTGTGTAGTACTTTGGCAAGCGGTTCGAGGTAAAGGTTGAAGAGGGTAGTGGACAGGGTTAATCCTTGGGGGACTCCAACCGTGACCGGAGAGGGAGCAGACAGGTTACCGTTAATTAGGAATCTCTGAGACCGGTTATGGAGGAAGGACCTAAACCATTCAAGAACAGAGCCATCCATTCCCATCCTGAGTTTGAGGCGTACGAGTAGTTTTTCATGGTTGACCGTCTCGAAGGCCGAGGATAGATCTAGGAGGATTAGGAGACAGGTTTTGCCTTGGTCAAGGGCTCGGAGGGCATCATCCACGATGTGGAGAATGTTGGTTTCCGTGCTGTGCCCAGGCCTGAAACCGGATAGGAAGTCATCTAGTAGGTGGAAGTTGGTGATGTGTTGGCTCAGCTGCTGTTGCACACACTTCTCCAGAACTTTAGCTAAGAGTGGGATGTTAGAGATAGGCCTAAAGTTGTCAGGGGAGGCAGGGTCAAGCGCTGGCTTTTTTAAGATGGGTAGGACTTGGCCGGCTTTCAGAGAGTCTGGTATCGATCCCTGAAGAAGGGAGGCGTTAATTATTGTAGTCCAGCTAGGAATGATGGCTTGGGCGGCGGCAGTTAGGCAGTTGGAGGGGAGTGGGTCATTAAAGTGGTTGTTCGGGTTTAAGGTGGATAGGATTTTAGAGACGAAGTGTTCGTCATAGATTTTGAAGTCGGTCCAGTGCGCATGGTTTTTGGGTGAAGCCTGTGGAGGCGGCTCGGAGTGAGGCAGATCTGGAAGGGTTTGAGAGTAAGTTGCAGATCTAAGTTTGTTTTCTAAGGCTGTGATTTTGTCAGAGAAGAAAGAGGAGAATTCCTCAGATGATATTAGTGACTTGGGGGTTTCTTTCACTGTTTTGGCCAGTTTGTTGGATTGGTGTTTGACCAATTCGAAGAGTTTGCGGGGTCTGTTCTTGGCGTTCCCCAGTTCGGATCTGAAGAATTCTTTTTTGAGTTGAGGATGTTCCTGTTGTAGGCATTTCTGGCCTGGCGGAGAAGTTTTAAATGTGCGGCTGAGGGGTGCTGTCTCCAGATTCTTTCTGACTGCCGGAGGGATTTCCTCTCGCTGTTGAGGGACCCATTGAACCAGGGGTTTCTGTCTTTGGATTTGGTTCTTTTTAGTTTTAGCGGGGCAGGGTCATCAAGAATGTTAGTTATCGTCGCAGAGTAATGATCATTGAGGTCACTGACCGTTGTGATGTGGGGGAGGGGGGGTCAGACTTGCAGCGAGCTGCCAGTTCCCTGGGATCGAGTTTCTTGGTGTCTCTGACCCAGCGTTTAGGAATCACCTGTTGCAGTGCCCTTGTCTTGTGGGTGCCAGGTAATAAGAAAGTGATAGCGTGGTGGTCCGACCAGTCACAAGGGTCTATGGCGATAAGCTTGACTATTGGTTCCTTAGCGATGATCCAGTCAAGAGTGGCGCCTTTCGAGTGTGGAGGGAGTGTGCAGGCTTGGGTTAGGGCTTGGTCGGCCAGGAGATCTTTGATGGCGTTGACATGAGGATCCTTGGGGTCGTTCCAGTGCAGGTTGAAGTCACCAAGGAAAATGTCTTTAGAGTTGGAGGAAACCTTGGCTGTGATGATTTCCATGAGGTGGTCAGTGAAGGCATCGTTTGTGCCTGGGGGGTGGTAAAAGATGTGCAGATTGCACAGTTGGGTGGTGTTGCTGCATATGGAAAGTGCAAGGTATTCACAGGAGTCTGTGGTGTCTGCCAGGAGTTCCGTGACGAGGAGGTTAGAGCGGTAAATGCAGGCAATGCCTCCCCCTTTTTTCTAGATTGCCTGTCCAGCCTTGCAATGTTGTAGTTGGGAGGGACTAGGAGGTCCAGGCAAGGAGATGAGGATTCGTTGAGCCACGATTCAGTCAGGATTGTTAAGTCAAAGTTTTGGCTCAGTATGAGGTCTGCGATATCGGCGGCATGTTTAACTGCTGAGCGGCAATTAATTAGGAGGCCAGATCAAGGGGGGTCGGAGAGAGTGTTGTGCGATGGGGTGGACAGGGGTACTGGCACTAGGTTGCTATCAACCACACTTCTGTTGCGGAGGGTAGCTGATCTGTTGGGGTTGATTGCGACCGTGAGGATGGCATGTTCGACATTCACGTCTTGTGGACTAGGGGTTACTGGAGCAGAGTTGTAGGAAAGGAGGATGGCTAGAATTTCCTCTTCAGTAAGGTCTAGCGGACTAGGGGTGACGGTGGTAGAGTTGTAGGAGAGGAGGAGAGCTAGAATTTCCTCCTCCGAGAGGTGGCATGGTTGCTTGCGAGGGCGAAGGTGTCTCAAGGATAGCGGTAGTGGGTGATTGGGGGGCTCTGTGATAGGGAGGGGGGTGGGGTTCCATGGAGGCTTGAACTTCGAGAAGGAGAGTTCAGTAAGGTGAAGGAGGTTCTTTAGATCCAGAATGGAGTAATGGATGCTCTGCGTTAATTTGGCTGCTCTGTAGTGCAGAGTTTCGATATCAATATAAGAGGAAGGCGCTTGAAGGCAGGGGGACAGTGGTTTGGTGGCGGTTCTATTGGCATGGTGTTTGGTAGCGGTTCTATTGGCATGCATTGGTGGTAGGGTAGAGGGGCTGGGTCGACTTGTGTTGTAGGCCAATGGAAGAGTTTCAGTGTCAAGGTCAGAGGGAGGAGCTGCTCTGTAGCGCAGAGTTTCGGTATCGATATAAGAGGGAGGCGCTTGAAGGCAGGGGGACAGTGGTTTGGTAGCGGTTCTATTGGCATGGTAGAGGGGCTGGGCCGACTTGTGTCGTAGGCCAATGGAAGAGTTTCATTCTCAAGGTCAGAGGGAGGAGCTGGCGGGGAGGAGACCAACGGTCTGGGAACGATTCTGTTGGTAGGCTTAGGTGGCGTGATAGAAGGGTTAGGTTGATCTGAGTTGTGAGCCCTTGGGGGGGTGGTTTGTGTGTGGCTGGGCACGCTATTAGGGGGATCGTAGGGGCGGGTGTTTATTGCCCTGCATGTGTCATGCACATGGTTTTTGAGGAGGGTAAAAAGGTCCGCAAATTTATTGAGGTTGTTGGTAGTAGCTTCTGAGAATCTGCCCATTTGCGACCGGTTTTCAGTTTGATGCATGGGGCCCAATGTCTTAATTGTCTTATTACCGAGGCATCAGGTAAAAGTTTCTTGAGTTTGGACTTTCTGTTGAGTATTAACATCACAGCGGTGGTGGTGTTTACATTCAGACTGTTCTCCTTCACCGAGTGGAAAAAAAGGACACAACAACGTAATAACATTGTTTGAAGAGTGATTCTGATGTCTGTTTTAACTTGCCTGGTTAATTAATTTAATAACAGTTCAGCCCTTAGTGCTGGGAAGCACGTGTTGGGTAGCCAGACATGCAGTTTATAAATCAAACAAACATAAACATTCTTTCTCAATATCGATCCATGGAGGGTATAAAGCCTACATCTCCTCTGCAGAGCCTGTGACTAGAGAACACATCACTTACTTGGCATGGAAAGCCACCTGCTAACTGCAGAAAGTTGGGAAAATCCAACCCCCGTTTAGATTTTGACAGTGCTTTTTAGTTTCTTATATACCAAAATAAACATCAGGACATCTTTTAAGAAAAAAATAATTTAAATTATTTAAATTTAAAGGAATAATTTTCATGAGGTAGTTAATTATTGGCACCGTCAACTAATCCTTTGGGTTCCGGAGTAGCATGTTACTTACCGAAAAGCACTTCATTGCCTTGTATGGGGTAGTAAGCGCTAAATAAATCAATGACAATTGCAATCATCGTTTTAGATGCTTCTACTCTTTCTCCCACCAGGAGATGTATTTTTAAGACCACTTTTGTGTCAGCACTTCGATTTTAACATTGATCCCTCTTTTATTTAGTTCCTTTGTTTTTTTCTAAATTGAGGTAACAGTAATTAAAGTTGTTTTGTCCTTTTAGGCTACCAATGTTAGCCAGTGCACAATGGGATGGCCTTTGACTAGGTATCCATAGTCTCAAAAAAGTTAACCCCTCTTCACCCAAACATTCCCATGTCATACCTTTACCATCCTACTCCCTAACCCCCACACCCCAAGTACAATATCCATCATCACATTCTTACCCCATCCATAACCCTAGCACAACCACAATTTTGTTCTCCTATTATTTTTTACAAGTTAGTTCCACATGACTGCCTTTTGATTGAGGATTGTAGTCAGATGGATGAAGTGCCATTTGGGCAAGGGTGGAAACTGTTCAGAGGTGTGGGGGGACATGGAGGAGGATGAAGGCATAATGGATGTTGTTGTGCTGTTTAGAGCACACAGAGGGTCACTTTGTGCAGGATGGTCTGCCGTTCAAGTAACTTGGTCAGTTTTTCTGAGGAATTCCGCGTTACATCATTGGATTCTGCAACCTGTTGGCTAGTTGACAGATTAGGTGTTGTATTGCAGATTATGGAGTGCCAGAGTTTATCTGCAAGTCCTTTGCTGCTGATATAGCATTTTCCTCCATTGTCTGGTGTATCTGTTACAGGACATGTTAAACCTGCCATGTGGCCTCCATCTGCTTTTTGGAAGCATCTATAGTGCCAGCTGCCCAGGAGCCAATATTGTGATGTTTAGGGATGTAGTTGGTCTGGCAAGTGACTCTGGTATATTGCCTGTAAGCGGCGGTGACTGAACATCTTCATCTGTGGAGATGTTGGTGTCATTGGAAAGGTTTGTGTTCTTTGGCTCTTTTTCATCTCCCTTTACCTCCACTGTGCTGTGCCATATCTAAAGGCACATTGGTTGCAGGTGGGCCTTGTCTTGAAGGACATAAGTGGTAAGCAAGGTCTCTGGAGATGTGACTGGTGCAACTTTCCTGTATTTGGTGATTGACGCAGGAGTTTGTTGACATCACCTGTTCTGCAGCTGGGCCTTCCAGGTGCACCTGTTTGGCATTTGAAGGACTAATTTCTTAAAGATATGCTCATGTTTTCTTTCTGCATATGAACATTTTTGATCATGCACTAAAATGGCTTGGAGGTAGATTAGATTTGATTTATTTTATTGCACAATTACTTAAAATCATTGCAATCATGTTAAAAGAAATTCATATAAATAGTTTTTTGTATTAAAAACATCGCCACGTTACCAATACTTAGTTATTGTTAAGAACATTTAGTAAAAAATCTCAACCAACAATTAAAATATAATGTCCAAGCTCTTTTTTGAGATTATGACTCTTGTGAATTTTTCAGATTCATCAACGTTGTTACCGCTGTCATAAATTTCATAATGTGAGCTGTCAATTGCACAAAGTGACCTCTCAAACACTCCTCCAGCACTCCTTGGCAGGTTCAAGCACTTAAAATACGCTAAATTGGCCGCAACCAACATTTTCTCAGCTGGATTAGTTCCATGCATATGCAGAGTACATGTATCAATGATTCTTCTCCCTTTCTGCAGAGTCTCCATTGTTTATCCTTCTTCTCCTGGTTTCTCCTTCCATACCAATACCCCATCAGCAGAAATAGGCCAAAGCGCAGGCCCATTAGCTGTGGCTTCATTATTAGATTTAAGGTGGTCAAAAGATACTGCAGCAGAGCCCCGAGATCATATAGTTTTATAGCCCAGCTGCCATGTCGTAGGCTTTTCACTACTAATGTGTCTTGTTCAGCCGATAGTACTTTTGCTTGCTTTGCTAGCAGCTTCGCCATCATTGCAACTGGCAAACTACTTGACCAGATTTCTTGTGCCTCCAGTGTCTCTAAAGAGTGCACTAGGTACTTATGCCACTTTGTCTCTGAGTTGTTTACTAGTGACCAAATGTGACTTTTTAGAGTATTCGCCTGCGCCTGTTTAGCCTTCAAACAGTAGGTCACAAACCTGGCTTTTTGTATACATCTCTATGATGTCAATTTAAATTCCATTCGAATTTGTGCTTGCGCGGGAACACCCTGCGGTAGCAAGCTGATTGAGCTCTATCCAGCCAAGTTGTCATTTTGTCTCTAAATATCATTGCTCCATATGCTACGGCTGGTAAAAATGTACTACCCATTACCTTCAAAAGGGGGGATAGGTCTGGTGTGCTCATAGATTTTTTTTAGTTTACAAAATTCCCCCACTAGAGCGTTCGCTGCTCCCTGTTGTGCGGTGATATGTGCTGCTAGCCAACCCCTATGATCAAGCCAGACTCTGAGGTATTTATAAGTAGTAACTGCTTCAACGGTTTTCCCCTCAATGGACCAAGATCCTGTTCTTGCCAGCTGCCCGGTAATGATCATCACCTTAGTTGTCCCTATGTTTATATTCAGATCATTTGCCTTACAATACGCTGTCAGTGCTGTCAAGAGCCTCTGTTGGCCCACCAGAGTTTGGTCTAACAACACGGTATCATCTGTGTATTGTAAGGCCTGAATTCTAACTCCTGAGAATTTTGGTTTAATCCCTTGTTGGTTTCGATTTTATTTGTGGTGGCCCATCCAGTTGTGACTCTTATTTTTACCCAGGTATCCTAAAATAAGGCAATGATTGCTTTCAGTATGCTTTCCAGTATGCCCCCGTTTTTTAATTTTTCCCACAAACTTGGCCGTGACACACTGTCAAATGCCGTTTGGAAATCTATGAATCCTAAGTATAGAGTCCTCCCTTTTCTTGCGAGTGTGTCCTCTATCATATGGGAAATGCAGATAAGATTATCTTCAATACTGCAGCTTTTTTGGAATCCTGTTTGAGAATATGGTATCAACTTTTGCTCTTCCGCTTGGAGGTAAAGTGTGCGCTAAAATAATTTAGGGCCACATGTATCAACCTATTTTGCATTCACAAACGGTTGAATCGCTAAATTTGACCGTTTGCTAATGCAAAATAACCTTTCAAGATGTAAGAAAGGCTTTGGTAGTGCATTTTAGGTAATTGCAATTTTTAGCGATTACCTAAAATTGCGACTGCAAATAGGCAATTGCAATGTGCGATTCTCTAAGCAGATGTACCAATCATTTTCTAAATGCAAACTGTACATGTAGGAAATGCTATTATTACCATTGACTCCAAGTTGACAGTAACCATGTGCAATTTTGGAAAATGCACAAAAAATATACACACATGAGCACATTTATTTTTTGGGGTGCTTCAGGGGTGCCCTACCAGTTTGGCAAATGCAAATTAGGTAACGCAAAACCATTCGCACCTATGGGCCTTTTGGCCCAGAGGAACGAATGGAGTAGTATTACAAAATAGCAATTACCGAATTGCGATTGTAGGAATCACTATTAGGTAATTGCTATTTTCATGCATACCATTTTGCATTCCTTAAATAGGGATTACCTAAAATTCGCTATTTAGGGAATGCAAAATGGATTTTTGATACATGTGGCCCTTAGTTTCAATGCATGTGCTGAAACTCTTTTTTATTTATGCCAATAGCGCAGAGGAAAATTAAAATGAACCACTTATAACCTCAATAGAAAACAAGGCAAAGCGCTGGTATCTAACACAGGTCTAGGATGGCTGGCACCATGCCTGAATTTCAGGATGCCCACTACCCATGAAAATGATTCATATTTACATTCACCTTTGGCAAAATGTATCGCAAAATGTATCGCCTGAGGACATCTTAAAAATCTGACATGAACCTTGCCATCGTGGACCTACGTTAGTTACCCATGGACTAATGGTAGCAGCTATATGGACAAAACATGGTCTGCTACATCCGAAATCAACATTTTGGCTCAAACTTTTACAGATCATTCTAGCAACGAAATCTCATATTTTCTACCATTTCAACAGTTTGGTAAAACAGTTACGGTAAAATGTATCTCACTTGAACTATTTTTGATGATTTAGATTTTTACCCAATTAAAAAACATTGGTTATAAATATTTTGATGTCTCCACTTTCAAACTCCCTCCCCACCTTTGAGAATTATGTAGTTAATACATTTTCCGCTATGTTTTATCAGCTTTGTGGTGACCCTTAAGGTCCTTACCTCTTAAACATATTGTACTATGATTGTTGATTCTTTCATTCTCCAGCAACTCTGAGAGAGTGAAGTCTGCAATTTCTCCAACTAAAGGTGAACCATGTATACATACTTCAAGGGTCCCTATCTTGACTGTGTGCAAGTGGCTAAGTTATGGGGTTGTGAGAGCTAAACTGATTTCCACAGTCAGTACCACACACAAGTAAAATCTTGAGGGCGCATAACACACCAGAGAGTTGGGGTTATCTCTCCCAGTCTATCCATCTTTCTCACTTTGATTCTTACCAGTATCTGATTAGGTGAGCTTGCTCCCTACTGAGGGACACCAGGACAGAAATTCATCATTAAATGCATTCAATTAATATTATGGTTTGTTTATCTCACATCTTACCATTTTGTCCATTTTCCAGTACTTCTATGTCGGTAGTACCTATAAAATAGTTTGAATAAATAAGCCATTAAGTAAGGCATATACTTTCCACAACAATTAATCGATATTCTCATGATTTCAGACTTTCTAGACTACTTGAAAGAGTAAAATTCTTAAGAGAGGTATTGAGATTCACGTTTTTGAAGGCTGCTGTAAAGAAGCACTCTTTCCATAAATGCTATTTCAGCTATTTCTCAATAGATATCAAGTGTTAGATTTGGTAAGTTGTTATAATTGTGTCTGAAAATGGTTGTTTTTGTTTTTTATTTTGTTGGTTTGTTTTATACTTAACATAACCCGTTTTTACTTTTTTATCACCTTTTTGATGAAGGGACTGTTAGCATGTATGGTAAAATTATTAAACTTTGATAATTCGGCAAAATAAAGAACTTTAAGCAAATTCATATTTTAGTGGTAATGTAATTACTGTTGTTGTGCAACACCTATTAATCTTCAGTGGCTGATTTGGTGTCTTGGCAAGTCAAGCAATTCAAACAGCGGTAGAGTCAAAACACATAATTAACACAGTAGTCCTTGCCTTGCTGGTAGCTGTAGTTGCTGCTTTGGCCCTTGAAGCCATTACAGCAGTGCTTGCTTCTGTTGGTAAGCCAAGTGTGGTGGGTCAGTGGGCTAATGTATCATATGCCTTCTGCAGGAAACTGTGTTTGGCTGCATGGTCACAGATTCAAATCCTGGTTGGTCCACTCGGCCTTTTATCCCTCTGAGGTCAATAAAATGACTACCATTGAGTTGGGTAACAATAAACATTTGTTATTTCACACCAAGATACCCTTCTGGGTGGTTGTGCAATTTACAGATACATGTGATGTTATGTATGGTGTTTCTGTGCTGGCAACTGTTGTTGCTCTCCTGTCCGTGGTGAAAGCTGGGATGACTGCTCTGCTGTGGTCATTGCACTTGCAACAACTGTGGTCACTGCTGTTGTGAAAGCTGTTGTTGCTGTTTATCAATTATGGTGTTGTGGCAAGTAAGGTGCTCCAGTGGGGGCAGCTATTGTTGACTCTGTGGTTCTTGGTGCTCTGGTACTTGTTGCTGCTGTGATCTCTGTTGTTATGATTACTGTTGCATTTGCTGTGATGACTGCTTCGATTGTTGTTATGGTATTAGCTGTTGTGGCAACTGTCGTTGCTGCTGTTGTCTGTGCTGTGGTGGCAGCTGTGATCTATTCTGCGGTTACAATTGCAGTCACTGCTATTGTCCAGGACTTGCTGCTAACTGTTGCTTTGTTGTCCCTACTATGGTGGCATCTGTGGTCACTTCTGTTGTTCCCTCTGAAATGGAAGCTGTGGTCAATGCTGTGGTTACTGCTTTTGTCCCTGTCTTGGTGGCAGACGTTTTCACTACTGCGGTCTCTGTTTTGGTTAACAGCTCTGGATCCTGCTGTGGTGGCTGCTGTTGTCACTACTGTGGTCCCTGCTTTGCATGCAACTGTTGTGAATGAATGAATGAAATTGGATTTATATAGTGCATTTATACCTAGAGACATGTTGGTGCTGGGAGACTCAGTACCAGCGAGTCAATTGCCAACAAAAAGGCAACAGGATTAAAGCAGCTAAAATAGACAAGTTTTATTTATTTATTTTTTCCAGAAAAAGCCAGTGATTGGAGATAGTTTTGATATTTAAGGGAAGAGTGTTCCAGAGCCTGGTCTCAAGAAATGAAAAATGTCTGCCACATTGCCTAGTTAGTCTGATCCTATGAACAGAGACTTTTCTCTGATGTAAACAGTTCCTACATTGTGGAGTGCTTTATGTGAGAAGCATAAGGCTTTCCACATAGATCTTACATATAAAGATCCAATGTAATGCTTCTGGGTAAGAGGAGAAGGAGCTATGGCACAAGATACTAAAAATGAGGCATGCAGCAGCATTTTGCACCACCTGAAGACACTGACAAAGATAATGTGGGATTTCTAGAAACAATAAGTTGCTGTAGTCAAAGGAAATTAAAGCTTGTACAACAGTCTTTTGAAATGCCAAGGGAATGAAGGGAAAGATTTTGTGAATCGTCCGCAGAATGTGAAAGCATATCTAGGCAACTGGGTTGATGTGGATGGCAAAAGTGAGTGTGTTGTCAAATAAATTGCCAGGAATTCTGGCTGAACAGATTGTGAAAAGGAGAGGGACCAAGCTCTTCTGGCCACCAAGATGATGACTAGATAGTGGATTGCCTAGCAAACATCAGAACTTTCATTTCCTATCCAATAAGTTTCAAGCAATTGGAACTCATTCAGTGAGGGACCGCAGACATGTTTTGCTGAAAATTAACGCCATTGAAGCTATAGTTTGCAGTGATGAAAGCAATTAACTGCGCGTTGTCCACATAGGAATTAATGTTAACTCCAAAAGATCTCCTGAAGGCTGCCAGGGGAACTATGTAAATGTTCAGCAGAGTGGGCCGGAAGATCAGCTCCGAGGCACTCCACATTGGGTGGAATAAGGTACAGAAAGAAAAGGAAGACAAGTCACTGGCTGCTAGAAAGGAATGAGGCCATTTGTTAACTTAACTAGATACTGAAATCAACCAAATGAGAACTAAGCACCAAATGGGAGAGGGTGTCGAAGGCGGCAGAAAGATCCAAAAGGACCAGGGCGGCTGACCCAGCCTTGTCCACGATAAATCTGATATTGGCTGTCATGACCACTAAGGCAGATGCCACACTGTGAAGAGGTCTGAAGGCTGATTGTGAGGAACCCAGGAGGTTGTTGTCTTCCAAAAAGGAAGATGATTTTTGTTTAACAGAGATGTTGCTCTGTACTTTTTCAGTTAATTGGGTGTTCTGTGGGTTTCTTTAAAGGTGGTACAATCATAGTATTTTTCTGAGTTTGGGGACTGTGGCAGATTTCATTGATTCCACATAGCAGTAGGAATAGGTATAATCTGATTTGCTGCAAATTGTATACCGTAAGACAGACAAGGAAGACTCAGATCTGGTGGGCTGAGCTAAGCTAGGTACTTGTTTGTCCATGAGGAATGTGAGCTCCGACAGAACAGGTGCAGAGGTGAGTGACAAAATAACTTCAAAAACGGGCAAAGGTTGGGTGGAAGGGGAAAAGTGGGAAGTGTGTCCAGATATTCCCAAATTTATCTTTGAAATAAGTAGCTAGATTGTCGCACAGCGACTGCAAAGTAGAAGTTGTAGTGTTGCTCACTGCGGGGAGAAGAGACATTTTTAACAACGGGAAACATCTCTGGGCTAGAATTTTTGGAGTTTTCAATTGAAGAGGTATGGTTGGCAGCATTACACGCTTTAATAAAGAATTGTAGTTTCTGATAGCTGCTGTATATGTGGTTTTGGTCTCGCTTTCTTAAGATTTTCTCCTCTTCTGTTCCAGGTGTCTTCATTGGCATTTGACAGTTATCAAATTGTTTGAGAGCAATGGAGAAAGAGCGTCGTTTTTTTTCGTTTAACTTCGCTTATAAAGGCGATGGAATCAAGGCCAGCAGTCAACCACTCTTCGAAATTAGTGGAGAGAATATCGATATCATCCTTTGTTCAGGAGTCTTACATTTGAGTGCTTTATTCAAATTGATGTTTACCAATGGGCGAGCTTTCTGATCAATAGTTGACTCTTTAGCCCTAAGTTTAAGTGGGGGCATGATAACCTTAAAATGAACCACTGTGTAGTCTGACAGTCAAAGGAGGATTGCTGTCCTCAATAAATGCGTGGTTAACAAAAATAGGATCAAGGGGGTGTCCAGTGGCGTGGGTAAAAGTGTTTACTACTTGTGAGAAACATAAGGCATTTAAAGAGTCACAGTATCAGGGTTGGTGACACCATCAACGTGATAATTTAGGTCGCCTAGGATGGTGAAACTAGATGTATTTATGAAAAAAATGTTCTGAAAAAAAAAGGTGAGGAATTAATAAAGTTAGATCTTGTGCCTGGGGGGCAGTAAATAAAGGACCGATAAGATGTAATGGTGCTAATTTTGAGTGTGAATATAAATTCTTCTGAATTAGGAAAATTTACCTCAGAAATGTGAGAGGAAATAGGAGAATGGTAATCTGTGGTGATGCCCCCGCCAATTGTGTTGACTCCATTTCAGTGCAGGATGGAATAGTTGGCAGATAAAGCGTCTGCTATGTCTGAGCCAGAAGAGCTACTCAACCAGATGTATATGATAAAGAGCACCCCATGTTATAGTTCTGAATACATTTAAATAATTCAAATTTGTTATTAGGTAGGGATTTTACATTGATCAGGAATCCTAATACAGAGTTATCTCGAGTACTATTAGAAGGGACAAATGCAGGGGAAATCTGAGAATTTATCTGTAGGCATTGTAGTAGGATACAGCAACAGTAGCTCCTCCGTTAAGGCGGAGGAGCGTCTTCCCACTGCTCAACGAGCAGTTAAAAAAGGAAAAATATAATGATAATGCGATGTTATTATCATTTTATTTTTCCGTTCCTGATTAGGGGCGGGACTGGGCTGGCCAGAGCAGGGACCAGGGGAAGGATTGATGAGCACACTCTAAGTGTGCATGACGGTTTGGTCGGCTGTCGTGGGCCGGCTAAACAGTCAGACGCACTTTGCATGTTCTCCACCGGCTGTATTGCACAGCCTGGGTGGAGAACATGCACAGGCTCATAGTCCTCATCTGAGCACCGAACCACGGCGTTCAAACCAATCACAATACTGCTGTCACGCTGGTGACAGCAGCGTCGTGATTGGCTAGGGGAGCCTGTGTGCTTCCTGCTTCCTGCGTGTTGACGATCGAAGAGGACCAGGAGGTGGCGACAGGCCTGCAGGTAAGTGGATTTTTTTTTATTTCCCTCGCCAACCCCGTTAAGCAGCAACTGCCACTGGGATACAGCCAATTACACTGGTAGCCAAAATTGTTACATTTACAGACTGAGGAGGTCTAAAGCAAGTTATGGTAGAGATGACATACCTGATGGCTTTATAGACAGATGTTGCTCCATTGCATATATTCTGGAATGCTGCGGCTGAGTGGCAGAAGAACCAGGGTTGTGAATAAAAAGCCCACCAGGCGAGAGGGGTATGGCTTTGACAATGACACACTCCCCTATGATAAGAAAAACTGAAGGGATGAAATAATAGGGCAAACTGGAGTGAAGCTGCTCCTTCTGAAAATCAAGGTTAAAAAAATAGTTTGAGGGGGGCGTGGCCAAGCAACATGGCCAACAGGACGTAAGCTCCTTCGGCTCCCGACCTGCCAGCCGCAAATAATCCTGAGAAATCCTACTACGGGCGCCCACAATAGCACTCTCTGAGCGCCTGGCGCCCTGAATCGAGCGACGGTGCTCCGGACCCGTCTCGGAGCCAGGTCCGACCTGGAGACCGGCGGAATCGTTCCGGCGGCTGGTGCTCCGGCTGACCGCACCTACGAGAGGCCGGGGATGCGGCCTTTGCTCGCGTGAGCGGGATTCGGGCCCTGAGTGGGGGAGCTCCCCCTGACATTGTGCTGCGGCCATCGGACCGGCCCGGACGACGATCCTGTCCGCCGGAGGCTCCCGGTGGGGTGCTGGCCCTGATCCCCACGACACGGCCCTGCGGGCTGGAGGCCTGCGCGGCGCGCTGACGGGCGCCGGGCCTTAACCTACGGGGGCCTGGCGGAATCTTTCTAGCCCCGGGAGAGGCGGTGCCTGCCTGCCTGGTTCCACATTGAGCAGTGGACCGTGATTGGGGCCCTGCGGGGAGGTCCTGAGCTGCGAGGCCTGCGACGACACACGATGGCCGTCTGGGGGGCGCTGGAGTCGCGCACTCCTCCCGCCGGCTATTTGGCGGCGCTGACCCGGTGAGTGGCGGGCGTGGAGGTGAGGGCCGGCCTGCCACGGTGCGCGGTGTGAGTGGAGTGGGGGTTCCTGTCCGGCCCACCCTTGGTCGCGGAGTGCCCTCCTGAGTGACAGCGGAGGTGTCTGGCCCTTCTTTCGGGGCACTCCGTACAGTGATCCTGGAGCCGGGAGGGGTGGCATGGACCCCGGCGGTGGATATACAGAGGGCCTGCGTCGATGACCTGGCGCTGATGAAGTGGTGAAGTGACCCTGGGGAGCCGGATTGCCCGGCCTGATCTCCCATGGTTGACGCCATCCCAGAGTGGGTGTCCTGGGGAGTGCCGCTGGTCCGCTGGACCCCGGATTGTTCTGCTGTGCTCCCTGTGTCGGCGGAGGGGGAGAGACTACCCTACAAGACCGGACCGGGCCAGGTGAACACCACACTCGACGGCCTGAGTTCTGCACCATGGGTAAGGATAAGCCCCCACGCGCCTCTAACCCTAATACGATCACGCAGTACACCACGCAGCGCCTCCCTACACAGAGGATCACTCGCCAGACCGGCCTCGACAGCGAGGGCGACACCCCCACTGAACCGTCCCGAGCCGGATTGCTGGAGGCTATACGGGGCTCTCACACCGCCCTGGGACAGCAAATAGAGACAGTGTCCATTAATGTGAACCTACTGCGGGCGGATCTGCGGAAGGTGGCAGATAAGGTCTCTACGGCAGAGGGGGACATCGTCCAGCTGCAGGGGGAGGTGGCCTCCCTGAAACACCAGGTTACCCAACTCACCACCACGACCGGTGCGTTGGAGCGCAGAGCGGAGGAGGCGGAGGGCAGGGCCCGACGCAGTAACATCAGGGTCCTGGGTATCCCGGAACGCGTGGAGCAGGGCAATGCGGAGCGCTTCTTAGAGGAATGGATCCGAACGAAGCAGTGCCCCACGGGACTGTCTGCGGTCTTTGTGGTGGAACGGGCCCATAGGGCGTTGACCCCTCCGCCCGGGGCCCCTCCTAGGGCCCTCATTGCTAAGATCCTGAGCTACCGGGACAGGGATTGTATCCTGAAAGCCGCTAGGGAGGCAACGGACCTCACTTACGATAGCGCAAGAATATCCATTTATCCTGATTACACCCGCCACGTTCAGGAACAGCGAAAATCCTAACTGGGCGTTAAACAAAAGCTCCGTGAACTTGGTCTGCAGTACATGCTATTGTACCCTGCGAAACTCAAGGTGATCTCCCAGGGAAAGGCTCAATTCTTTGACTCACCGGAGGAAGTATGGGAGTGGCTCAAGGTCCGGGGGGGGGCCCTCCCCGAGCGTGAGCGGGGGGACTCCCGGAGTACCTGGGGGACCAGACCCAGGAGAAGACGCAGAAGCAGACGCGGGGGCCGGGCCATGGCCGGCGCCAGGGAGGAACGACAGCGGATCACGGTGAGGAATGATGGTGCTCTGCGTGTGGACTCCTCGGACTCGGATGCTTCTCCCCCGAGGACGATGGTGGGACCGCCTGGGGAGAGCTTGGTGCCGGACACCCTTCTACTAATCAAGTGATCCCAGAAACTATTATGGATCCGCCTCCTGCTGCTGCGGACCCACCCTGAGTACACAGGGGCCCTCTGCCTCACTTTATGTAACGCCGGCAGTTGGTCCGTGGTTGTGGATGTGGCTCGGGGTGTCCGCTGCCGGTCCCGCACCTGTACATTGCCTGTGCATTTCCTGTTTCGGACATTGGCTCCTTGCGGGCCCCCCTGGCTGTTATCCTGTTGTTCTTCCCAAAGTTGGGGTGGTTGGGGCTGGGCTGGGAGGGATCGGGGATTATGACACATTGGGGATTTCAGAGATCTCGCCGAGATCACAGGGATGACGATGGCTGTGCCTGTTGGGCTCCGCTGCTTGCGTTGTTCTGCACTATGTGTATCAGATTTTAGTTGGGTGGCCCGGGACATACATCCAGGACATGAGCGGTTGGTTCTGGTCGGGGAGGGGGAGGGTTTTTTTTTCTTTCATTCATAAACGGAGTTAGGCCCTGTTGGGCTCATGGGATCGCTGTGCACATCCTGGCACCAGCACGGGAAGGGCATTTCTGCATGTTTGGTTGACAGTAAATTGCTCGTGGGTGGGGGGAGGGGGGCTTTAAGGGGGTTTTCTTGGGTTTTTGTTGGCATCGTATGCATTGCAGTTGAGGCACAGCATGTAGATCGCTGCGTGGGGCATGGTCTGCCCGGGGATTGGGCGTTACAACCACTATGGGGTTTAAATTTTTAAGCTGGAATGTGAGGGGGCTGGGTACATGCACCAAGCGGTACAGGGTCCTGTCTTTCCTTCGTAGACATCAGGTCTCATTAGCATGCCTGCAGGAGACTCATCTCACGGACGAAGGGGCTCAACAACTGGCAAAGAAGTGGCGGGGCCAGCTCTTTCACTCCTCCTTCTCGAGCTATGCTAGAGGGGTCCTTGTGTGGGTGGCGCCCGGGGTTCCTCTAGCCGTCCAATATGTGGAAGCTGATATCCAGGGGCGGTACCTGCTCCTCAGAGCCAAGCTAGATGGTCGAGATGTTGCCATAGTGAACACCTATGCGCCGAACACGGATTACCCGGGTTTTTATCAGTCCCTGCAGGAGGTCCTGGTATCGGAACTAGAGGTTCCACTGCTTTGGATGGGAGATTTTAATTGTGTTCTCGATCCTGTCCTGGATAGATTTCCCTCCCGCACTGGTACGAAACCCAGAATGACTGTGAAACTCCGGGAGGTCATGGGGAATCTAGGGGCCCAAGACGTATGGCGTCAAAGACACCCAACCCAGAAAGTCTACACCTGCTTCTCATCTACTCATAACACATATAGCCGCCTCAATAGGGTTTTAGTCGCGAATCCCGATCCCAACATGTCTCTGGAGGTGACCCATCTAGCGCGATTCCCATCTGATCATTCCCCTGTGGCATGCGTGATGGAGTGGGGAGCCCCGAGATGCCGCCCGCGGACTTGGAGGTTGCAGGCAGAGATTCTTGAGGATCAGGTGGGGAGGCACCATGTAGAGACTGCCCTTACTGATTACGTCGATCTCAATTGGGGTGGGACAGACCTATTGCAGGCCACCAAATGGGAGGCCCTGAAAGCGGTAGTGAGAGGGGCATGTCTGAGTGTGACATATGGGGTTCGGAAGCAGCTCCAACAAGAGCTTCAAGACGAGGAATGCCGCCTGTTGAAGGTACAGACTTTGACAGTTACTGACGCACCCGAGAGGGATGGGGAACGAGAGATCCAGGAGCGCATCCATGACATCTTAGACAGGCTTGATAAATACACGCTCACGCAATACAGACAGCGCCTTTACAGAGAAGGGGATAAATCAGGTTGTCTCTTGGCCTGGATCCTCCGCCGAGAACACGCTCCTGCTGCGATTGAGGCCTTACGGGACTCCACTGGGGCACTGGTGCATTCACAGGTGGGATTATTGCGGGTCCTTCAATCACATCTTCAGGCAGTATATACCGCGGATCCCGTGGTAGGGGAGGCATCTTATCTCCCGTATCTACATGGGTTGACCCTGATTACCATGTCTAAACAGGCACGGCAGGAACTTGATGAGCCACTGATGCTATGTGAGGTTCAATCCGCGTTGAAGCATCTCCCGCGGGCCAAATCTCCAGGTAGTGATGGCTTTCCGCCCGAGTTCTACCAAGCATTCCCCGATATTCTGCCCCCCCTCCTCCTGCAAGTCTACAATGAGGCCTTCAAACGAGGAATCCTCCCACCAAGTATGACACAGGGGGAAATTTGTATGATCTTAAAACCAGGGGGAGATGCACACGAGCCTTCATCGTATCGGCCGATTACAATGATTAATACGGATATAAAAATCCTTTGCAAGCTCTTGGCATCTCGCTTAGCGCCGCATATGGCCCGCCTAATCCACGAGGATCAATGTGGGTTCATACCGGGACGCAACACGGCCATGAACCTACGGCGACTGACTCACATTTTGCATGAGGTGCGGGACAGGGAGGAGCAGATGGTTTTGGTCTCCATTGACCTTGCCAAAGCTTTTGACATGGTGGATTGGGGATATCTTCTCGAGGTCTTGCGTGCTGTGGGGATGGGCCCCCAATTTTGTCGCTGGGTTCGTATCTTATACACGGCCCCATGCGCTAGAGTTAAGCTCGGGGGCGCGCGGTCCGAAGAGTGGCAATTCGAGAGGGGTACACGACAGGGGTGTCCCCTCTCCCCACTCTTGTTTGCCCTGGCTATAGAGCCCTTCGCGGTCCGGATTAGAGCGGATATGGCGCATTGGGGTATTAAGCTGGGAGACATGACTCATGTCATTTCTTTGTACGCGGACGACGCCTTGTTTTACTTGGCCTCTCCCCGCGATGCCCTGCCGGTGATGTTGCACCACCTGGATCGGTTTGGTGAGGTCTCTGGATTGCGGCTGAACCGTGGCAAATCCCTAGTTTTCCCATTGGCAGGACTAGCGGCGGTGCCTTCGGAGGATTTGCAGATCTGGAACAGCATTGGGAGCGGACGGCGTTCCGTTACCTAGGTATTCAGGTGACCCTGACGGACGAACAGGTGCTGGTCCGGAATGTGGACCGCGTCACTACGGCATTGCGGCAGTCCGTGCGTTTCTGGAATACTCTCCCACTTTCACTGATGGGCCGTCTCGCCATCTCGAAAATGGTGATGCTCCCCAGGGTACTTTATGTGCTACAGAACTCACTTTGCCCTTTGCCACCTCGAGTTTTTAAAACTCTCAACACATTGCTCACATCTCTGCTCTGGGCGGGTCGGCGCAGTAGGGTAGCCCTTCGCACCATTGTCCGTAGTTACGAGGAGGGCGGTCTCGAAGCCCCTCGATTTGACCTATACTATTATGCCGCCCAGCTCCAACATGCGGCCCGTTGGTTCACCGACACTGACAACTGGGAGAAGCGCCTTTTGCTTGATGGGGCAGATACCCAGACACTGCAGGAGGCACTGATGCAGGGTGCGGGATCAGATGTGTATCTCCCCTATACTGTGCGACATACAGCTGGCATATGGCAGCCTTTTGTTGAGAGGGTCCTTCGAAGGGCGCCCTTTCACAGGGAGCTCTCGCTCTGGATACTGGCTCCATTTATAGCTATGGCACGTCATATGTCCTTCCGACTCTGGAGGGAGGGAGGATGCGAGGTTCTCGCCGATCTATATCCTAATGAAACCTTTATCACCTACGAGCAGGCGGTGGAGAACTTTGGCCTTGGACAAGGCCAATTTTTGCATTTCAGGGGTATGCAAGATGTAGTGAAAATCACCTGGCCCCAGTACCCAGATATTCCACCACTGACGCATACACTGGATGTTATGCTCACGTGCGGCAGGGGCGCGGCTTGATCTCCCTCCTATATAAAGCGATGAAGCAGGATTCCACCCCCGGTCCTGCCGTCTAGGGTTGCCTGGGAGAGGGACCTTGCTGCCCCGCTGGAGGAGGCACAGTGGGCACGCATTGGCTCCCTTACACACACCGTTTCATGCAATGCCAGATTTAAGCTAACACACTTTAATTACCTACACCGCACCTACCTTACCCCGGTGTCACTGAGACGCATTGACAGTAGCAGGGGCGCTGGCTGTCCTAGATGTGCCGCAGAGAATGCAGGCTTTTTACACTTGGCATGGGACTGCCCATTGGTTGCGCAGTTTTGGTCGGGGGTGGTGCCTAGGGTTGTAAGCGCCACGGGGCTTCGGGTGGCTCTCGATCCCTTGCAATGTTTACTCGCGATGGTTCGCAGGCCCAAGAGGAAGAAACTCCCTATAAACTCTTACAGTTAATGTTGGTGCTTGCCAGGCGCAGGGTGGCAATAACTTGGATGGGGCAGAGGGCCCCTGAACTTCCTGCTTGGCTTAAAGATGTTCGAGAGTGGTCGCTGGCTGAAGAGGCCCACATGAAACATACCCGACGGGATGAGAAATTGCAGGATGACCTGATGGCTTGGCGGGTACTGTGTGCCACTGGGTTAGCGGAGGGGGAGCCGTCCTCACGGGATGTTACTGCTAGTGAGCAGAGTGATGCAGATATAACCGGGGGGTCTGTTTCTAGTGGGGAACGCGACGCCTAGTTCTGATGGGGTCCACATTGGGTAGGGGTGCCTTATTTGCCGCCCCCTCCCCCCGCAGCGACATGTTTAAGGATGATTCTTCTGTCCCCCTTGTCCCTTCCCTTCTTGGTGCGGCCTTGTGTCTCATGCGACTATAATTGCTATCAACGAAATGTATGCATACGTATTTATTTGATGCCGATGTATTGTTTTTGTGAAAAATCAAAAAATAAAGTTTCTAAACAAAAAAAAAAAATTCAAATAGTTTGCACATAACCCCTAAAATAAAGATTGTGAATGTGATCCCTCTAAGATGATGAGCTCTTTACAGGTTGGGGCAGGCACCTCCAGTAAGGAGCAGTGAGCTCTACAAGGAAATAATATGCATTGACAGGAGTGTCATGTGCAGCGAAAATCCAGGAGTGCCTATTCTCCACTCGGCTAGAGCTTGTCTTTGCTGCTGTTAGGGCAAAAGCGGCTTACCTCAAAGCCCTACTTTAAATTATATCTGAAATCAGTTGTGGAGCAGCCTGGTTGTTCCAATTCGAGCACTGAAAAAAGCATCTGAAAAAGGTATTTTCTGTAGATTATGAGCAGATCTGTGATGTCTTTGGTGTCATTTATACACTATTGTCATTCAAAAGGGCAAAATGAGTTGTATCTGGAGAAGTAAGCATGGATTAAATGGAGAGAAGGTAAACAAACCCACAAAGAGTGATCCGTATACCTTTGATGTATTTTTCAAAGTATAAACTTGACGAGATGATACAAGTAGGTAGAAATTGGTGACGGTACAGTGCTCAGGAGAAACACAGATGCAAAGGTGAGTGGTGATGATGAGGACAAGAAAAAACAATTGGCTGCCAACAATTCTATATTTCAGGAGATTGTATGCATAGTTTTTTTTGTAATTAATTCCCAGTGGGTTCCTAAATGGCGATCAAGAGACAATCCAGTTGAAATGATTGTCAACGATTTTACTTGGGGTTTCATTTATGACGGGTCATCATCAGTACAGTGTCTAGGAAGGCATGAATTGCAGAATGCAACTGAAAAGTCACTCATTAACTTTGTGGTACCCTGAAGGTCCTGTTTCACGAGACAGTGACGGTTTGTGCTGGATTTCTCCTTTCCCCAGAAACCCAGGCCATCCCTCAGGCTTCATACAGATCTTTACATTTATGACCAGAAACAATGGTAGACATTCATATAATATATATATATATATATATATATATATAGAGAGAGAGAGAGAGAGAGAGAAATGGGGTTATTTTCACTACATAACGGAAGTGAACCACACTTGCCATTCTGCCAAATAAGCTGGAAAGTTCACATATGAGTCTATCTGACATAGTCACTTGCAAAGGATGGATCACAGAAACGTCACTTGTTTTGGAAATTTAAGGCAAAAAATGGGAAGCAATATATTTAGTAACACCTCCAGGTCAGCTACTCATGGAAAGAGGTCTAAAACCTAGAGTAGATTTCATATAAGTGGCAGTCTTAGAAAATAGTGTACACTATTTCGCTCTGTCTACGATCCTGTGGTGGTATCGAATAACACATTAAATGATGCAAACCTTTCTAAGAACAATAGCATATGCAGTTTTTGTTTAAATGCTCATGCACTTATGGGTGCTGATTTACAAAATCATTTATGAGTACAGGAAGTAGTACGACAGGAGTACTATGTTGCGTACTCTTAAGCATGCCTTTGTGAATTAACCTGAAATTCTAACTTCCTATTAGTAAAGTCTTAAAGAGGGAAAAATACTTTTTTTGCACTAGGTGTATATGAAAATTCCCTGAATATTCCTGTTTTATTCTCATCTTAGATGTTATAAGGCCAATTCTGAAAAACATGTAAGAGTACTTAAAAGAGTACTCCAGAAATGCTGCTTTACAACTTTAAAACACTTTGTGAATATGCCCCATGGTGTCCTACACCCAGAGAAGTCTGACGCCTACTAATAATATACATTCTGCGTTTGGAATCTGTGAGTAGATAAGTTGCGCTGAATCAGTTCTGCCCACAGGAGCACAGATGGGTTGGCAGATCACCTTCAGGCCCACTTCCAAGACTCCAGAACTGGGGTGGCACTACTTGGGTGGTAGGACTTACAGCAGACAGAGTCCAGTTGCTTAATTCAGGTGGTTAATGCCTTTTCTGACCCCTGAGGCTCTGATCAGGAGGCCAGCTGACTAGCCCTTGGAGTCACTCTGGGTCCTTGGTTCAAGATGCAGGTTGAGTCCTTTCACTCAGGCAGCAGGGTAGCACTCCTTCTTGCAGAGCAGCACATCATTCCTGAGTCTTTCACAGGCCCAGGGGAGTACTGACAAGTTGGGCCTGAGGGTCCATTATTTAAACTTGGTGTCCACTTTGAGGTGGGAGAAGGTTCTGGAGGTTTCCACCCCCAGAGGTCCTTGGAATTTCCCGCCTCCCTGCCCTGGCTCCAGCTTGTCTGGGATCACAAAAGACTATTGTCAAACCCTTTGTGAGTATGCTCAGGCTGAGCCTTTGTGATGTGCAAGTATGATAGGTGACAGCTCCTCCCCCTCATCAAGTCAGAGATTGCCCACCTGGCCACACCTGTTGTCCATTGTCTCACTGTCCGGGAATAATACACAAAGACCAACTGCCAGCTACACCTAGTCATGTGACCCAGGATACAAGCTGCAGGCACTAAATGGTGAGGACAAGAAAATGCCAGCTTTCTAAATGTTAATCACAAAAGGGGATAGGCCCTAATTGGACCGGGGTCAGATAGGGCCGTTTTAAAAGTACAAACACGAAAAAATACCTGGCCCAGTTTTGTTTTATGCTCTTCAATGTAGCGAACTACAAACAGACATCCACTATATCTATTTGAATGGACTATTTATTTATCCACTTCGATTTGATTTATTTTCTCAGACAAAATTTTATAAAAATTCAATGTACAGAAAAGAAAATGCTTCAATTTCAAATAACGAACATCAAATTATATCTCATTAACCATAAACCATATTTTTATAAACACAAAAAACATTAATGCAAACATTAAAACACCAACCACATTCACTCAATCACATCATCCACCCTACAACTAAACCTAATCTATCATACGTCAAACACTCGCTTTGACACACACTCGCTTTGACACACACGGGAAATATTCTTCAATACGACTGGGGGATACAACTCATCACAATCCCTCTCAAAGTACACAAATTGAATTGTGTTTTTAATTCCTCCGTGGACAAAAAGCCAACGCGTTTCGAGACACAGGCTACAGCTGCTGGGACTCTCCTCAGGGCTGCCTCTTAGTGGATATCAACTTTTTTTCTTAGAAACGGCCTTGTTGTCCGAATCGACTGTGCTTGGAGCTGATCAGGATTCACTTCCATATAAACTTTATCGACGCTGTTCATCAACCACGCTAGCACCAGAAATGCAGCCGCACTTTTATTGCTTGGCTGTAAAAGCTGCCCGTCCGGTCAGCACATTTGCGTCACCGTGGAAGCCTGCAACCTAATTCTCTCAACAGCACCGCATATGGTTATCCAAATCAATCCCTTGTCAAGCGGCGCCTGACTGCGCTCTTGTCCCAAAATTTTTACGATGTCTATGTTCGAAAGCTCCGATTTTATTTATTGCAAAACGCCAATTTTTGCAATAAATGAAATCGGAGCTTTGAACATAGACATCGTAAAAGATTTTTGGGACAAGAGCGCAGTCGGCGCCACTTGACAAGGGATTGATTTGGATAACCATATGCGGTGCTGTTGAGAGAATTAGGTTGCAGGCTTCCGCGGTGACGCAAATGTGCTGACCGGACGAGCAGCTTACAGCCAAGCACAAATAGTGCGGCTGCATTTCTGGTGCTTAGCGTGGTTGATGAACAGCTTCGATAAAGTTTATATGGAAGTGAATCCTGATCGCTCCAAGCACAGTCGATTCGGACAACAAGACCGTTTCTAAGAAAAAAGTTGATATCCACTAAGAGGCAGCCCTGAGGAGAGTCCCAGCAGCTGTAGCCTGGGTCTCGAAACGCGTTGGCTTTTGTCCACGGAGGAATTAAAAACACGATTCAATTTGTGTACTTTGAGAGGGATTGTGATGAGTTGTATCCCCAGTCGTATTGAAGAATATTTCCCGGTGTGTCAAAGCGAGTGTGTGTCAAAGCGAGTGTTTGACGTATGATAGATTAGGTTTAGTTGTAGGGTGGATGATGTGATTGAGTGAATGTGGTTGGTGTTTTAATGTTTGCATTAATGTTTTTTGTGTTTATAAAAATATGGTTTAGGGTTAATGAGATATAATTTGATGTTCGTTATTTGAAATTGAAGCATTTTCTTTTCTGTACATTGAATTTTTATAAAATTTTGTCTGAGAAAATAAATCAAATCGAAGTGGATAAATAAATAGTCCATTCAAATAGATATAGTGGATGTCTGTTTGTAGCTCGCTACATTGAAGAGCATAAAGCAAACCGGGCCAGGTATTTTTTCGTGTTTGAGCTTTCTAAATGTGGCATTTTCAGAATTGTGACTTAAAATATGACTTTACCATTAAAGAGAGTTTCAAATTACAATTCTTTAGACACCAAACTCAACATTCCTATCTGCTTCCAATTGAAAGTTTCACTTATTAAATGTAATAAGGTAACACAATGTTTTCCTATGGGCGAGGTAAGCCTTGCAGTAGTGAAAAACAAATGTAAGAGTTTTTCTCTACCACAACATGTAAAAGTTAAAAGTACATGTCCAACTTTTTAAATACAGGGCACCCTGCCCTATGGGCTATTTGGGGCCTACTCTAGGGGTGACTTACATGTGTTAAACAAGCATTGGCAAAGTCAATAGTTCTCACCTATGCAAGAGCTATTGGCTTTTATCAATGTGTTTAGCCATTATGTACACTAATGTGGCTGCTGTTCAGCGTGGATAAAAGTTAGTGGGGTGTGGTAGATTGGAGTGGGGTTGATTGGGGTAAAGTGGAATGGGGTAGATTGGGGGAAGAGTGAAGTGGGGTGAGTGGGTAGATTGGGGTAGATTGGAGTGGGTAAATTGAATTGAGGGAGATTGGGTGATGTGGGGTAGATTGGGGTGGAGTGGGGCAGATTGGAGTGGAGTAATTCAGGGTAGATTGGGGTAGAGTGGAGTGGGATATATTGGGGTAGATTGGAGTGGAGTGGGGAAGATTGGGGAAGAGTGGAGTGGAGTGGGGTAGACTGGAGTGGAGTCGGGTAGATTGGAGTGGAGTGGGGTAGGTTGAATTGGGATAGATACGGTTAAAGTGGAGTAGATTATAGTGGAGTGGAGTGGGGTAGATCGGGGTAGAGTGGAGTGGGATATATTGGGGTAGACTGGAGTAGAGTGGGGTGGATTGGGGACACGTGAATTGCAGTGGATTAGAGTAGATCGGGGTGGAAAAAAGTAGATCGGAGAGGAGAGGAGTAGATTGGAGTGGGGTAGATTAAGGTTGAGTGGGGTAACGTGTCTTGGGGTAGAGTGGAGTAGAGAAGATTGGGTGGATTATGGTAGAGTAGATTTGAGTGAAGTAGGGTAGGCTGAAATGGAGTGGGGTAGATTGGAGTGATATAGAAGTGGGGTAGTTGGGAGTGGAGTGGGATAGATTGGAGTGGAGTTGGATAGAGTGCTGTGGAGTAGATTGGAGTGGGGTAGATTGGAGTGGGGTAGATTGATTTAGGGTGGGGTAGATCGGAGTGGAGTAGATTGGGGTAGATTAGAGTGCGGCAGATTGGATGGGATAGATTGAAGTAGGGTAGTTTGGGGTGGATTGGGGTCTCATGAATTAGATTAGACTGGAGTGGGGTATTTTTGGGTGGCATGTGGTAGATTGGAGTGGAGTGGAGTGGGGTAGTTTGGGCTAAATAGAAGAGTGGTGGATTGGGGTAGAGTGGAGTGGGGTAGATTGGGGTGGAGTGGAGTTAGATTGGAGTGGAGTCGAAAGTGGAGTGGAGCAACATAGATTGGGGAAGAGTGTAGTGTAGTGGGGTACATTAGAGTGGAGTGGGGTAGATTGGTTGTATTAGAGTAGGTTAGATTGGACTGGAGTGGGGTAGATTAGAGTGGAGTAGATTGAAGAGGGATGATTGAAGTGGGGTTGATTGGAGTGAGGTACAGTGGGGTGGGGTGGATTGGGGTAGATTGCAGTAGAGAGGGGTAGATTGGAGTGGCGTGGAGTAGACTGGAGTGGAGTCAATAGGGGTAGATTGGAGTAGGGTAGATTGGAGTGCGGTGGATTGGGGTGTAGTGGGTTAGATTGGAGTGGAGAAGGGTAGATTTGGGTGGAGTGTGGTAGATTATAATGAAGTGGAGTAGGGTAGATTTGTGTAGAGTGGAGTGAAGTGTGGTACAGTGGAGTGGGGTAAATTGGGTGGATTGGTGTGGAGTAGATTAGGGTGGATTGGAGTGGGTAGATTCTGGGGAGCAGGGTAGATTGGAGTGGTTTGGGTAGATTAACGTAGTGGAGAGCAGTTGGATAGATTCCAGTGGAGTTTGAAGTGGAGTGGGGTAAACTGGACTGGGGTAGAGTGGAGTGGAGTCAGGTAGATTGGAGGGGAGTGGGTTTGGGATTGGATTGGGGTACATTGGAGTGGGGTATATTGTAGTGGATTGTAGTAGAGTGGAGTGGCTTGGAGTAGAGTGGGATAGATTGGAGCAGAGTGTGGTAGATTTGAGTGGAGTGCGGTAGATTGGGATGTAGTGGGGTAGATTGGAGTGGGGTGGGGTTGATTGGGTTAGATTGAGTAGAGTGGCGTAGATTGGGGTGGATTGGGGTACAGTGGAGAGGGTGGGGTAGATTGGAGTGGGGTAGGTTGGATCGTAGTGGAGTGGATTGGCGTAGATTGGAGTGGAGTGGGGTAGATTGAAGTGGGGTGGAGTTGATTGGAGTGAAGTAGATTGTAGCGAAGTGGAGTGGGGAGGGGTAGATTGGGGTACATTGCAGTGAGGTAAGTGGTGTGGAGTGGCGTTTGGTAGCGTGTTTTGTCTTGGAGTGGGTTGTGTAGATTGGAGTGGCAGTACTGAGTGGCGTTGCGAGTCGTAGAGTGGAGTGGCATGTCGTAGAGTGGAGTGGAGAGTCGTAGAATGGAGAGGCATAGAGTGGCATAGAGTGAAAGGGCGTGGAGTGGCATTGTGTGCATGGTGGTGGAAGCACACTTCCACTAGACACAACCCATTTTCAATTGAAATGACCATTACATTTGCACTGAAATACGGTTTTACTGCCCGCATACGATAATGTGTGCAAATGTCATCACGTAGTATATTGATATGTTTTGATGATATTCAAATATTTGTTTCCAACACACTTCAGAATTACAAAAAAATGTGCTTCATTTGTACTAATTCTGATATATTCTGAAACATCAGCACAGTTAACTCTTTTTGTTGTGCTAGGAAAGGAAATCCTACACTCTCCTCTTACATGGATACTCAGCAGGATTGTCACAAATTCTCTCACTTTGAATTCAGAGAAAGAAAAGTAAACATCTAACTCCCTCAAAAGAGAGATCTTGACATTTGACCTCTGTAACAAGATAAGAACAAGATTTAAAGGCCTGTTTACAGAAAGTGAGTCTGTGGAAGAATACAGTAAACAAGTTTTGGGCAACGGGAGGGACGAACTCAAGCTGGACAGCCTTAAGCAAATAAAGCTAGCAAATAGAAAGCCAAGAAAATGTGAACAGCAAACCACAAAGCCAATGGTAAGCAAAGGGCAGATTGCATTCCTAAATCAGCTTTCTGAACGTCCCCAAGGTGTCTTTAGCAAACCAGACAGCACTGGTGCTGTCTGGTAGGCTTCGACCTAAAAAGGAAGGTTTAGGTCTGGCAAAAGGTTTATTTTGCCAAATTGAAATGGCAGTTTAAGACTGTGAACACAGGCCTGAGACACGTTTAAAGAGCTACTTAAGTGGGTGGCACAGTGCTGCAGGCCCACTAGTAGCATTTAATTTACAGGGCTCGGGTACATGTAGTACCACTTTACATGGGACTTGCAAGTAAATTAAATGTGCCAATTGAGTGTAAGCCAATGTTAGCATATTTAAAGGAGAGAGCACAAGCACTTAAGCAATGGTCAAGTGTGCGAAATCCTAAAGCCAGCAAAAACTAGGTCAGCAAAAACAGAAGGACGGAAGGCAAAAAGCTCAGGGAAAACCAGGCCAATGATTTCAGGTCCAACAGATATATATGGTGAAGTTGCCTGCTAATATTTCAAAAACTTTTTTTTCGGTGCCTGGTCTATGACTTGAACCTAAAACAAAACAAATACCAACAACACCTTATACATATTACTGTTGATGAAAAGGAAGTCACTGCCACCCTATCAGACCTTGTTGGGAAGGAAGGAAAATATGTTTCAGGCAATTGGTGCAAGCTACAGGACCGGTTCTCCCACATTTTTATCAACTTTATCCAATGGGAGTTTTGGCAGCAATTTCACTTTCCTAAGTTGGATGCTTCTGATGCAAGTTAGTCTGAACATGGTACTGTGCAATTCAACAGGCCGGCAATGGAGCATCCAGGAAAGGAGGAAAAAATAACAAGCATTGGCCAAGCCAATAAATCTTGCCTGTGCAAGATAAATTTTGTTTTTTAATGTTGGATATCCTAAGGTCCTGGTCATTGTTGACTGAGCTGTGAAATCTGTGGAACTCTCCACTATTTCTTTTTCGAGAAATTTTTAAAAGCTAGCTCTCTCCTTCATACTTCCACACGGGCATTCAAGAAAAGCACCAATGAGGATGATTTAGGGTTGATTGTGTGATTTCCACCTATAAACAATTGTTAGCCTGCATCGAGTTCTCTTGATTGATACATCAGTGCAAATTTGCACTCAGCACAGTTACTTAACATTCCACAATGAGTGTGTCTATGTTGGTGATTGTGACGCACCTACCGTGAATGAATCCTTTATTATAGCACGTTTCTTTTGATAATGAAATGCCTACATGAGGGTAACTCTGGCATTTCCCCTCGTTCTCCCTCAGTTAGGGTATAACGTAGGGTATGGGCTCCAAAGAAGACAACCATGGCACTGCTATGCACACCAACCCATCTCATGCCAGTGTTCTTCTACCACCAGTATGCACCATGAGCGAAGGCAGTCCTTGCTGATGCAAAATCCAATGATAGAGAGACATGTGGCAGAGGCAAACCCACAGAAAGAATTCCTGCATCCATGGACCTTGCTCTGGATCCCTCTATCACATGAAAATAAGGTCTAATAAAGGATGATGCTGCTTCCAGAAAACTGATTATACCAATGGCATGCATCAACCAGTAGCGGTCGCTCATATTGCAAAGTTGTGGGCGGGGGAATACAAGCTAAAAAAAAAAGAATTATAAGTATATAAAATTACACTTACCTGCTCCGACGGTCGCCGCCTTCCTCACCTCCCGGATGTCCAGGAACTGCTGCACACTGCGCTGGCTCCCAGATGCCAATCCCATCGCTGCACTCATTCTGGGATTGGTCTGAGCGCCCTGGTTCAGTGCTCAGACATGGACTGAGAGCCTGTGTTGTTTCTCCACCCGGCTGTACAACACAGCTCGGTAGGAGAAAGGCTAAGTGCGCATAACGGTTTGGCCGGCCCCAGAGGGACGTCAAACTGTCATGCGAACTTAGCAGTGCCCATCACTCCCTCCTCCTCCCTGGTGCTGCAGCGTCATTATGGATGGCCCCCCCTTCCTCTGCTCACAGCCTGCAGGACGAAAAAGAAATTGATAATAAAAATGTTTTATTATCATTTAATTTTTGTCGGTTGCCTCTGCTGGCTTTCAGCGGGGAGGGCGGCGCTCCTCTGCCATAACGAAGGAACCGCCCCTGGCATCAAATTGGCAATACCAAATGCGGGCATGAAATGGGGGTCCTTCTGTGCAAAGAGAAGGCACTCTCATAGAGTATGACGGGGCTGAATAAAATCAGTAATCAGGACAGAATGATGTTTCAGCCAAAGAAATCTTATGTGCTATTATGAACAGAGAACTGGGCTGTACAAGGAATATTTGTGCCCACCAAGTCTTTATATAGTGTACTCACATTTTAGTCGGCCATTAGCGTCATTCATAGGCTGGGATAAATACAGTCAACTTTTTGACATAGTATAACTAAAAGGCACTGGGGTGGTATTGCTCATACCTCCAGGTGGCAGAGTTGTGGAAGGGTATGTTTCTGTAATGCACACTTCCTAACATGCAGTACATGATAAAAAGTGACATATTCTTTACTAGAAGGTTTTGTGATGGCGTTTAGCAGAGGCAGCACAGTAAGAGCATATATTGTTTTACCTGGGGCGGCTGCTTCGTAACGGGGGTGGTGAGGCAGGGGGGGTGAGTGAAGGGGTAAATGAAGGAAAAAAAAGTCCTCTTCGGCTCCTCGGTCGACAGCAGGAACCAAGAAGCACACAGGCTCTCAGACTCCCTTAGCCAATCACGACGCTGCCTTACAGCAGCGTTGTGATTGGTCTGAGCGCCGTGGTTCAGCACTGAGAGAGGGACTGGGAGGCTGTGCATGTTCTCCACCCAGGCTGTGCATTACAGTCGCTGGAGAACATGCAAAGTGCGCATGACTGTTTGGCCGGCCTAAGACGGCTGGCCAAATCGTCATGCACACTTTAGAGTGTGCTCACCACTCCTCCCCCTGCCCAGGCCCGCCCGACCCCGCAGCGCACCTAAGCAGGAGCGGAAAACTAAAATGATAATAACATTGGTTATTATCATTTGAGTTTTCCTTTTTAAACTGCTCGCAGAGCAGTGGGGCGACACTCCTCTGCCTTAGGGGAGGAGCCACCGCTGCGTTTTACCCTTAACTTGGATAGTAGGTCGCATTTCGGTTATTTTTTAATGTTTTACTGAGATTTTTGTTCTTGCATAACAATAAGATTGAACAAAACCCTGCAGTGCCTAGAGTGCTATAAGATGATAACGGTACTTTTTTATTAAACATCATTATTTCCATATACACAAGTGTTTATGTGTTCAATAATTTAGCTCCTTTGCCAGCCTGCTACTCTCCCAAACTTCCTCCAAATCAAGAAGGTGAAATAAAATATCCTGGCCCTTTAACTTAATGCAAAGTGTTGAAGCTTTGCTCCTAGATCTTATCAACCTTTTTAAGGCACCCCCCTACAGTTGTAAATCACGCTCTCCGAAGCCAGCCACACTTGTTTCGAGCAAAGTCCATGTAAATTCACATTTTGACTCAGAAATGTGGTCGTGATGTCTTCTGTTTGGCATGTTGTTTCAGAACTGTGAACAGGTATTCTTTGTGTTTGGTCGTGGTTGTGATGATGTCTTAGAACTGACAATGTTGAGGTTGTCTCACAAGTGTGAAATTGCATGTTTGGCATGCTGTCCCACAACTTGGACATGGGTGTGTAAGCTTCGGATTTCCCAACATTCACGCTGACATATGTTGTTAAAATACATTACGAGTAGCAGGACATAAAGGGGGAGGGCTTAGGAGGCAGTGAAAAGAGACGAGTGTGGATTGTTAGGGGTACGAGTGTGTGTGTGTGTGTGTGTGTGTGTGTGTGCGCGCGTGTGTGTGCGTGCGTGTGTGTGTGTGTGTGTGTGTGTGTATTTGTCAGTGTGGGCTTGTAAAAATCCAGGGTGAAAAACACCTCACCACACCCAGCTGAAAGCACCTGTACCCAACTATTTACTACAGAATAAATTTTTAGGAAGGGGGGGTGTAACACCCCCCTTGAAGCTACTGCCCCTGATGGAAATGCTGTGGTCGGGTGAAGCATGTTGTTTCTGTAGTGTTTAAATTGCTTTTTGTGCGTGGTCCCTCTTCTCATGCTGTCCCAGAACTGTGAAAAAGCTCTGCTTATGTGTGCCATGTTGTCCCAGAACTGGAAATGCTATGGGCATTTCTAGCAATTTGCCTCAGAACTGTAAAAATGTTGTTGTTATGCTTGGCATGTTATCTCAGGCCTGTGATCTTGTTAGCAGTGCTGTCTTAGATCTGTGAAAGGCTGTACATGTGTCTGCCTTGCTGTCTCTGTAGTGTTAAAATGCTTTGGGTGTGTTTGTTTGTGTTTCACTTGTTTGTCAGAACTGGGAAAATTCTCAGCCACTGTTAGCCATGTTGTCTCAGAACTCTGAAAATAATGCTGTTGTGTTTGGCATGTTCTCTCAGAACTGTAAAAGGCTGTGGTCCTGGTTGCCATGTTTGTAATAACAGTGAAAATGATGTGGTCGGTGTGCCTTGTGCCTGATGACTGTGAAAATGACACAGTTGTGTCTGCTGTGCTGTTTCAGAACTCTGTAAATACTTTGGTTCTGTTTGCCACATAACCTCCCCGCCCAGCTGTGCAAGCAACTCATGGGCCCTCCCGCCGTTTCTTCTTTCCCATCAATTAGTACACCAAGACCTTTTTGTGGTGTTAGAACGGCCGCAGTTTATTCACATCATAAGTTAGTACACACTTGATGGCATTGGTCATCAACATGCTCATTTCTGTCTTATCTTGGACTACAACATAAAGTATTTTCATAACAGATTATACAGTGTACATCCTATATTTTATTGCATATTAATAACCATAACACGCCTAATCCTGCCATGCATCATCATTCCAGACATGATGTCTCTTCAAGGTTGTCATAAATCACTCTCCAACTGTCGTAACAGCTCTACTTCTGTCACTTACTTGGTACAGCGTGTCGCGGCTTCGAGGCTTCAACTTGCTACCGAATGTCTGGCATTCGTGGCCCCATGGCCATGCTTGGGTTGAAAGCACTGTGTCCACCCGGCGCTGATCATTTCTTAACCTTTTGTGTGCCCTCAGGTGTCCCTGCTGTAAGGCATCCCATGAACCTTTTCCAGACACTTATCTCAAGAGTCCCTACCGGAAGTCATCCCAAGGACCTTGTTCGGGCAATTCCCCTTTTACGTCCTTATGTGCAGGTAGTTCTTGTTAAACCTCGTGACTCCCACTATGCTATAGGTGGTTTACCGACTGCTCCCCCCACGACTAGTAGAACCAGCCGCTCGAGTGACCCTACCACGTTCAGGAGGGGTACGCCGCGCATTCTACTAGATCAATGAAACTTGTCATCTGTGTACTCTCCAGTAAACCACCTGAGGCGAAGGCACATGACTCTTGGTGGGGGAGGGCACGCCCCTTTTACCTTGCAGTGCACCCAGGGGGCCCCCTGCCGATTGCTCGCTTCACCACGCTGACCAATTGGCACCCTGCGCTTTCCCGAGCTTAGCTCATGAATCTCGGGGGCGCCCCACGCCCTTTTAACCTTGTGGTGCACCCAGAGACCAACCCCCGCCAACCTACCAGCTTTCTATGAGCAAGTCGGGGATTCCTCAGACCACGTTGCCCATGTGCCTGTTTCCACTAACTGCCCTGCTGTCAGTAATATCAAGCAATATTTTAATATCCTGTATCTTTGAAACGGCAGCCGAGAGGCTAAATGAATTCCCCTGACCAGAGCACTACACTCTGATAAAGATAAATAAAGCATGTGATTTGCCACTATCATGTGAATTAACGTGGCTCCTTAGAAAATCACGAACTAGCTTCTAATTCCCATTTTGCACTCTGTCTACTGAAAGGTGCTCTTGTGTAATCCTAAAGAATGCCCGATATGTTGTCACGGAGTGTGTTCGGTGACCCCTGTGGCTAAGTGAAACCATTTCTTCGCAATAGGAATGCTGATAATTAATCGGTTAACACTGGCGCAGTTGCATAGGAGACATGCTGTACTACTGCCCACCGATTCTGCCCCTGTGCTATTTGGCGCACCTGAAATGCCTTGCCCGAGCAGTAAGCATGTAACTATAAGCTGTGACCACCGCAAAAGCCATGTAGCCCTATGGCTTCTCCTACCAGCTTAACTAGCCCCAGATTAAACCAGTGCATTTCCCGTCTAGGGCATGTGCAGGGATGTAAGCTACGGAAACCACCTACTAATTAATAATGCCATGCCATGCTGACAGTTGTGGGAGATTACATTGTTTGCTCCCAGTAGCGGTAAGCGGTGGGATTCGAACCTGCGAATGCTAACTTCCGACTCAACTATTACTCCGAGCCCCATGTGGACTACCGAAATGCGATATTCTTATATGATTTCACAAGCAGCGTAGCTTCACAATTGTTACCCTCTAAATAAGTGAATTTGACTGCATTCCCCTTCTTGATTTCTTCGCAGCTTTCTTGCCTACCAACTTCGTGGGCACTAGGGACCTGATTTGTCATGCCTGAAAGTCATACTTGTTCCATTAATTGAGCAATGCATCAATCAGTTTCTTAGACAGTTTCAATGGTGGGAGAAAGGTAATCATGTCCCTGTTTCCATTTGTCAGCCCATTATCTGTCCCCAGGCCATTCTTTTAGCTTAGGGGGTTTTGAACAATCTAAATTGTAACACTTGTAGCAGTATGATGGTTAGTACCTGCGAGGGTACCGTAATGACCACGCTAGCAGTGACAATTGGTGGCGAAGCTGGGGTGGCCTCCGGACGAGGACCCTGGCACTTCTGCCTTCATACCAGTGTAGTGGTCGGCACTTTACACCACACGCCAACCTGAATCAATCCTATGTGTTTTAACAGTGTATAGTCAATGTTACATAAGACAGACGACTACAAGGTGTAGTGGTCACAAGCCTTCCATACTGATAGGCAGTATAGTTTTGAATGCTTGGTCTGGAGAAGCACTAACTCATGATTTAAACGTAGCACCATGGTTGGGGGGGTCTCTGTATCATAAGAACTGATTTCTACCCCAGTGAATCCTTTTTGCAACATTAGGATAACGAAGGACTGGGGAAATTGTAACGCTCAATCCTATACCTTATAGTTGCACGCAGCTCTCTGTTATCGGGTAATAGCTCACTGTTCTAACTCCGCTTTTAATCTATAACTGCCAGTAACCCGTATATCTCCTTGACAAAGCGGTAGCCCACTGCAATACCCTTTCTGATTTGCCTGGCAACTCTGTTTTTGGTGCTGGCGTATTAACCTTGCGCACTGCTCCTTGCTATTGGAGAAGTCCCGGGCCCCAACAACTGGCAAGATTGCTTGCTAAAAATTGCAGAGGCCGTAATGCGTAAGGTTCTAAAGAACCACAACAAGAAGCATACTATGACTGCCGTATTATCCTTGTGAGGCCTGCATTCCTTACTGAGCACTGCTCAGGCTAATTATTTTTTTCAACTCACTTTCTATTGGCGAAATCCTGGGCCCCAACAACTTCCCGGACTGCTTGCTAAGCCATATCTGCTGCGAGTATCACCTGTCGAATCATCTGTCTTAATGCTGGCCGGCTAATGTGTGGCTATTCCGCAGAGCTTCATTCCCCAACTTCACTTATTTGATGTAAACCTAAGGATGGCCGAGCACTTGCTCATTCGGCGGGCGCCTGTGAGGCGAAAGTTGGAAGAACCTACCATTTCCCATGCATTTAACTGGGCACCGATCCCTAACAACGCCAGGAATTGAATCATAGCCTTCAGAATAAGAGTCCTTGACCTTCACCACTGGGCCACAGTGACTAACAAGTCTCTCACAGTCACTATTACCTGATTTATGCTATTTCGTCGAACCAGCAGTTCACATACTTCCTTCATGCACCCAGCTGCTGTACATCGATTCTGCTTGCTACCTGATGAGGCTGAGAGGCCCCTCGAAACGTGACAATGCATCCCCTGTGGTGCACAAGGTTCAGAGCAGCACAATGGCGCCATGCAATGCCCCCTCTCCATTCCCCACTACTGCCGGAATATATTAAACTAACGCCGCTTATTCTTTCCCAAAACTCACACCAACCTCACACAAATGGGAGATACAGGGCCGGCTCTAGGGCGGTCCGATCGGAGCAACCGCACCGGGCGCTGACTTGGGGTGGGGGCGCCATGTTCAACGTTTTAAAAGCTTCTGATGCCGCGTACATTGTCCCAGCAGTTTTCAGGCATCAATAAAAATGACAACTCCAGTGATTAATGTTCTTCCTGGAGAGAGACCGGAGCTTTGTCTAGTGAACGTTTTGACTCATCATAGCGCAGAGTGTTAATATGCCTGCTGCAAAGAACGTGTCCCATTCACATCACAAAGTGCATATAATATAAATAGGTCAATGGGTTACTGCTTTTGTCGGAGATCCTTTTGTTACTTGCAGTTTATAAGTTAAAATCCTGATATAGAGCAGTGAGCTATTAACTGCCATCAAAGAGCTGCATGCAAACTGCAAGGAACATATTGGAGCTATATATTTTTTGCCCAGTCTTTCGTTGTCCTAATATTGCAAAAGGGGTTCATTTGGGTAGAAATCAATTATTATTAAAGAAAACCCCTAACAATGGAGTTACATTTTAAATTCTGAATTAGTGCTTTTCCAGTCCAAGGACTCTTAAACTATACTGCCTACCAGTATGGATGAAATGTGACTCCTACTCCTTGTAGGCCTCTGTCTTGTGTAACATTTCCTATATACTGATTTACACACGTATGATTGTCTCTGTGTAATGCCTGTGTAATGTAAAGTATTCTAGCTTCTTAACCTCCTATGAGTAGCGCTATAAAACTAAATTAATCTAAGAGACACTGGTTATGGAGACTTGAGGGGCACTGCCAAATGGTGGTACTGAGGGAATCCGTGGCGGAGGTGGTCATTGTGGGGGGCGCCAACAAACATTGTCGCACAGGGCGCCACCAGTGCGAAAGCCGGCCCTGTGGGAGAATACCTGTTAGTGAAACAGTCGGTGAACCCTCCTTCCCTACACTTGGAGGAGGTCAGACTATGCCATATCCTCTGGCGCTTCGTCTATTTGAACTCGACCTGGAGGTAGTATTGTGCTTCGCCGAGGCAAAAGAAACGCACTGTCTAGGAATTCACAGGCCCAAAATGAACAGCCGACTGCCAGCACTGTGTCAAGGAACAACAGAACACAATACACTTTCTGTCACGGGACAGGAGCTAGACTCTGTCTGTGCCCGTCCGGCCCAGTCCCTCCCCTTGGAGCAAACCCTCTCTCGCCATGACCTCGCCAGTAAGAGGCGCTACAGGGCACGCAACAAACCCCAAAACGCCAGCGACCACCATTGCAGACAACACCCACCTACACAGCAGTACTAGCCCTTGCCGCTCCGATGTAAGTTCAAGGATACCCAGCTCCCACATGGCGCACACTCGTCTCAAAGGTGCTGCATTTCTGATGAGGTGTGGGAGGGATAACTGCATGTATCAGAATGCAACAGGGAACTAAAGGCTACACCCTTGGCATGAGAAAACTTGGTTTGTATTCCTTTTGCACTATTTATAATGTCACTACCTCAGTTGAATATAGGCAATCTTTGTGTTTACGGACAGAATCAGAGCTGGGCTGGCAGATGACCGAGTTTTGGCCGAGGGAGGCGGGCAATTGGATCCGAAGGTAAGACCGATTTCCTCTATTCTGAACCAACTCTGAACACCGCCTCTTGAATCACCTCGCGTTGATTCGTGAGGAGCTCATTGTCAGTCGTGTCTATGTGCACGCTGATACCTTTGGAGCCTGGGCCCTCCACACAAGGTCCATGCAGTTCATGAATGAGCCATAACTGTTTCTGTATTCTTGCTTCCTACGCCGGCTTTCATTTCTATGCGCTATGGAGCCTAGACCGCCTGCACCTTAACGAAACAAGCATTGGCATAGCCAATAGGTCTCGCCTTTGGGACCTTGTAAGTGGATGAAACTGTACAGAGGACATCATATCCCTGCCGACCCTACACACGTAAAAAAAAAAAGACCACAAATACCCCACCATCCTTTCGTAAAGCCCACGGCAAACAAAAGCCACTCATCTGTGGTCCTTCAGTTGTGTGGACCCATGGAAAAGTAAACGGCAACATTAGAACAATGCTTAACCCACAATAAACCACACCAGAGACCACCATCTTACACAGACGGGTCACGGGAACTACTGTTACACCCCGACAGGAACCACCATCTCACCAGACGGAAGCCACCATCTCACGCAGACGGGAACCACCATCTCTCACGCAGACAGGAACCACCATCTGTCAGGCAGACGGGAAGCACCATCTCACCCAGACGGGAAGCACCATCTCACCCAGACGGGAAGCACCATCTCACCCAGACGGGAAGCACCTTCTCACACACACGGGCCTGTCGTCTTAAACATGGGCCACCACAGAAAGGACCCAACAAACACAGCAGGCTCGAAGCTCTGCTTTTCATCTCTATCTCTAGCGAATGCGCCTGCCCGGTTGCACCGGAGGGGAGGGTAGGTACACCTTTACTGATGCTCCCCACATTCTGAAAGTGAAAGCTCAGCGTGTTTGCCCCAGGCCACCCTGGCGCGGTCATCTCTGCTTCATCAGTGCCATCCCTAAGGACGGCAAGCTGTAAAGTAACGGCAGCCATGATGGATGATACCATCAGCATGGGCGTATGGGGGGAATGAGGTTCAGGTGGGGAGAGGCCAAAGCTTAATACTACAGCCAGCCTCGACACAATGCTGCTGTACATCAGGCAAGGACACCAGAATAAAATGGGCACTGTGGCCCTTCCGTGGTATTCTGAGCGCCTATGCCGAGTCATGGAGGCCTTCTCGGCGCACAAACAAAGTCAATATTCCTTGTTTAAAAAAGACAAGTCTGCGGCGCTTCTCTAAATCTGAGAGGCTTCAAAAAGGCACGTTTGTGATTCCAAGTAGAACGAACAGCCATCTAAGTGCATTCTGCAGCCAGGAAAGAGCTGCGCCGCCTTTGATGCTGCTAATGATATTGCAGCCCTTTTGTTCGCGCGCGAACGGAGGCGTGGATTAAAGGGGCCCGAGGAGCGCGGCAGCGTACATGCATGCGGGTACCACATACATACTGCTGCCTATATATATGTACAGGCGCATCCGCACCTTGCTGATTTGTGGCAGGACGTCAGTGGCACTCGACGACATGACTCCTGTACCTCACTCACGCTGTAGTGTTTGTGCATACCGGGGACTCATAATAGCACGCCTCAGCTGCGAAAGTTGCCACTTCCACGGTGCCTGCTACCAAAAGGCACCGGCAGGGCAAGTCCGACAGGAACCTGGCAGTGGAAAGGGAGCCCAATGAGTGCACGCGGTCCCTGTAGGAAGCTCGCGAACGCTGAAACCACACTCACTTTCCACACGTTTATCAGGCGTCAAACCCAAAAATACATCCATTAGTCTTTTCCGTCCACAAACCACAAAGTGCTTCGAAGTCCCTTAAACCATAAAGCCAACTTGACTTAATAAAGATCATTTGGAAGTGGTTAGATGGAATGTCATCAGTCCTGGCTAGTCAGTTCCGTATGCAAGATGCAACATGCCTCGCCTCTGATACAAAAAAAAAAACGCGCCCTTTGAAATATGAACCCGAACAGATGGCACCCTGCGCGCCGCTGCTCATAACAGCAAGCCGTAGACCCTGGGCGGATACCTTTCCTGGGAAAGGTGGGACATGCACCCGCCTTTGCCCAATTGCGTGCTGTCTTCGCACGCAAAGCCCAATAGAAAAAAAGCAACAAAAAAAAACGCACGAGCGTGTGGAAAGCCAGAGTGATTCCAAGAGGTCGTTTTCCTAGAGCAGCGCATGCGCGCTCTGCTAGGCTCGACCTAAAAAGGGCTTGGCGGTAGGGGGGTAGAGGATTTGCGGACTGAGCTCAGCTGCTTCCGACTTCGTCGAGAAGTAGGTCATTTCAGTGCTGAATTCAACTTCTAGCACTTAAGACACCATACACCAAGGTCCGCTTCGTGCTGGGAACAAGGCAGGCTCCCTCATTTTCGTGCTTTCCATACCAAGCCGACGCACTGCCCGAACCTCTGCCACAGAATTTCCTGCGCGCTTCGCGGTCTGCACGGAGAAGCTTACCTGCTCATAGCAGACATGGCGGTAGTTGGGGAGAGGGTTCCGGGAAGGCTATCCTAGTCCCAGCCCCCAAAACAACTATGCCTAAGACTGCTCCCCCAAGGCCCACCTCTGTGTATTCTTGAAGTGGCCTATCTCCACGCTCTTCTTTAGTTGAAGTCAGTGCAATACCAATCTTTATCACCACAATGTCGACCTATAAGCCATCCACACTTCAGGCGCTGGTGACCTCGATGTCTTTGCGGTCTAAGGCCGCGCCGCCTTCTCTTCTGCTCCGCCATCCTGGCTGTGGGTGCTGGTATGGCGGGTGGGCCACAGGTTTCTCGTCACCACCCTGCCGATGTCAGCCATCTCCTGGCCACCCCATCCTTACAGGTACCGGCCTCCGCAAACGGCTGGCCGCACATCACACCAGCCCCCTGCTAGGCACCATCTTCTTGTGCGGCATCTCGTACGGTGGCGACCTCAATTTCCTCTGGCGACAAAGCTGGGGACTGCTTGTCCCAGTCGCCTTTTAGGCCGTGTTTGCGACCACGCCACCTCTTTCCTGATTGGGTCTTTTGAACCAAAACTTCCTGGTCACTCACTGGACTAGTGCTTGGCATGCTCTCACACCCTCTTGCTGCTGTGCCCTTTGTCTGCCGCCCATGGGGTGGGGGGGTAGCCGCCCTCCCTCTAGGGTCGGCTACGCCTCTCGGTCAGTGGTAAATGCAGTTGTAATGTTTTGAATTGTTGTCTCAAAATTGCGCAGATGTACTAGGTGTACAGTGTCTTACAGTATGCATCTAGCATCTCTACTGTCTCCCTTTTCACCTGAGTATGCATGATGCATGGACGCATCCTAAATCGCCATTGTACTTTGTCATTTTAACAAAAATCGGTTAACACACTAGCAACCATTTTATGAAGTGGTGCCTCCTGGGGGGGTAGGTTTGCCTTCTGTGAAAGTATTAGAAAAATGGTGAAAGTGAGAAAACTTGGGTGTTACAGGTGACACTTTTGAAAACACACCCATCTCTTATTTACCTGTGTCTGCGTGGAAGGAAGCCTCTTTAAACGTGGTGTAAACCACATTGGTAAGTTCAGAAAAGATTGATTAACTTCTTTCCCTATACTAATTCACCACTAATTCTTTTTGGGTTCCGGCGTAACGTGATGCCGAAAAAGCACTTCAATGCCTCGTATGGGGTAGTAAGCCGTATATAAAAACAATTACAGTCAAAATTGAAGGTTAGGTCGGGCGTGGCCAAGATGGCGACCTGGTAGGACATGTCCTCGGGTCTCTCTGTTCCCGCCTGGCAGAGTCCCGTTCATTCTGCGATGGAGGGGGGCTCCTGAAGTTGGTGACTCTCCCCGGAGAACGCACAGCTGGCGAGGGGGCCATCGGAGCGTGTTTGCTGGGCGCGACGCTCGCTGTGAGGAGTCTGTCCGCAGTAGTCCGGTGGCGGAGTGCGGCCTGCCTGCGGCCACTACGGAAAGGCGGCAGGGCCGGACTGGGAACCGAAACCGGCCCTGGCAAACTGCTCGGCTGGCCCCCCTGGTGGGAAGGGGGGGTGTGGCCGAGCTGTTTACTAGGGCCGGTTTCAGCCAATTTTGTTACAGGGGGCCGAATTGCCGGCCCCGGTAACAAAATGGCCCCCCAGGGGCCCAAAACCGGCCCCCACCCTGGCGGCCCACCGGGGAAACGCCCGGTGCCCGCTGCGGCCAGTCCGGCCCTGAAAGGCGGGTGCAGGGAGAGTGGCGGCATGGCTTCTGGACTCCCCTGGGCCCGAGACGCAGGCACGTCGAGAGAGTCTAATGCAGCAGGTGTTGGCCCCCAACGGCGGAGCTTTGCCGGCCGGGGCTCCAGAGTGGGAGGGGCCGGCCCCGATTAAACTACGCGAGGCACCGGCTGCAGGAGAACACGCAGGCCCCGCGTGGCTGCGGCCTTCACCGCCTGACGTAGCGCTGTGGAGATGCCGACCCGGAGGGACCTGGGCTGCTCGTGAGTGGGCGGCGGAGGAGACCAGACCACAGCGGCAAGGAGGCCGGTGGCTGCGGGGTGCGACGCCATCACGCCGGTGAGTGGGAGGGCGCCCCCGCATATGGACTAGAGCTGGAGAGAAGCGAGGGGGACGCATAGATCTCATTCACCTGATGTAGCTCGCTGACTGGGACTGCGCTCTGGACAGTCGGTGTGCCATGCGCAAGAGCTGAAACGGGGAATGCGATGGGGGAGAGCGGACTGCAGCCCCCCCCCAGTGCGGTCTGCTGGCGGGACTTGGGCTCTCACTCTTGACTTAACATAAGTACGGCAGGGGGCCGGGAAGAGACTCCGGCGGGACTGTGCATGTGCCCCATGGCGCCTCATCTCGGGCCTCGTCCCCCCAGAGGATCGACAGAGCAGAAGCGGTCAGGGGCTGGGGGGCCTCATACCGGTGACTGCTCCCGGTGGCGGTGGCCTAGGCTTCAGCGCCCCTGGCGGGACCTCCGACACCTGGGGACTTCCTTGACACAGTGCAAGAGCAGCACAGGCTTGGGCACATGGACTGAAGCTTGGTGTCAGCTGCACGGCCTCGAACCCATTCTAGGGGGCACAAAGTGACCCCTCCGGAAGAGAGTGTGACCGGACTGGGGCGTTTGCCCGGGCCTTGGCGGGCGCGTCGGGGGAGCCCGCAGACCACGACAGAGGGAGCCGGAGGCTGCGGCATCTGCCCCGGCCTGGGGGGCATTGATGAGTCGCGATGGCAGCCTATAAGGGTCGGAAGAACAGATCGGTGAAGGAGTTGTTGCTCAAATCGTCTAATCTGCAGCCCGAAGGCCAGACCACTCCAAAGGCCGTGGAGGAGATGGAGGGAGCGGATGGAGTGGAATCCCCAATTAGCCGATCCTTCCTTAAGTCTCTTTTCTCCTCCCTCCGTGAAGACCTGTCGGCTATGAAACGGGACCTCTCAGCCAACATGCGGGAGGAGCGCCGCGTTGTGGACTCCTAGGGAGAGAGTTTTAACACCATGGAGGAGCGTGAAACGGGCCGCGAGGAGGAATTGGAGAGCCTTCAGCAAGAAATCCTCCAGCTACAGGAACAGAACATCAACCTTCAGGCTCACACAGAGGACTTAGAAAACAGGTCCCGGCGAAATAATATCCTCATCCGAGGCATGGCGTATGGAACGGATGACACCAACATCGAGGCGCTGGTGATTGACCTCTTCCGCTCGCTTTTGGGCGAAGCTCAGGACTTCCTGATCAAGCTGGATCGCACTCATAGAGTGGGCCCTCGTGGGTCGCCCCGGCTCCCCAAGCAGATATCCTGACATGCGTACACGACTACCAGTTTAAGGAGCGCATACTTCGAGTGGCCAGGGGTAATTCCGCCGTCCAATACAAGGGCCAGAAGCCTGTATTGTACCAGGACCTGGCAGCATCCACCTTAGTGAAGTGAAAAGCATTATGCCCCATAACTGCACATCTCCGGGCAGCCGGCGTCTCGTACTCTTGGGGACATCCTTTTTGGCTGATTTTCACCTTCAAAGGGGAGCTCCGGCAAATACGCTCCCTTTCAGCGGCCTACAAGCTTTTGAACATTGAGGAACCTCCAGCCGAAAATTTGCAACAGAGGAATCCAAGCAGAAGACGCCGGAGTGGCCACGGATGGACCACCATTAAACCCCGAGCCCCGCATCGAGACCTGACCTGGATACCATGGCCAAGGAGTAGTCCCCAACAGCTATAGAGCAGAATCAGCGAACATTTGGCTGTCCCTCACGTCCGTCTTCAGGGGCTCTTTACCATAAGCATGGGGCTGTGTCCGGGAGGGGGCGGGAGAGATACCGGCCACTGGTACCCCACAACCTATTCTCCAGGAGTTGGCAGCTCCAGAGATTTGTTTGCTAAATGACTTCTTTCTTTATTTTTATAGTTGTTTTTGTTGGGGGGTTTCTTTTTCCTTGTTGATCTCCTCCCCTATTCCCCTGCACACCTGGTCCCACGCAAAGGAGCTCGCCCCCATGTCAGCCCTGCTTCTCAACCCAGCGAGATCACTTACATGATGAGATTCCTGGCACATACCAACGCCCTCTTGATCCCGTTCCACATGATAGCAAATATTAAAATCCTAGCCCTGAACGTGAAAGGGCTTAATAACCCCATCAAGAGAAAGGCTATTTTGTCCTATCTTGAGAATTCGGGCGCCCATCTTTGTTTACTTCAAGAGACACACCTTCTATCCAGAGAAACTCACTGACTCCGACCTAAAGCTTTTCCACAGCGATATTTCTCCTCACTCCCCACCAAAAAGGCTGGAGTTGCCATCCTTGTCTCCCGTAATTTTAAATGGACGGTGGGAGCACAGGTTTCTGAAATAAGGGGGCGGCTCTTGGCTTTTTCCGTATCTATCGTCGCACACACGTTCACACTTGCCACTATTTACGTACCCAACGAGGGCCAGGAGGCGTTCCTCCGCAGAGCTGTCGCAGACCTAACGGCTTCTCCAGATCAGCAGTTACTGATGGGGGGCGATATAAATACAGTGTTTAATAATCAATCAATCAATCAATCATGTCATTTATAAAGCGCACTACATACCCGCGAGGGTCTCAAGGCGCTGGGGGAAGAGGGGGGTGGTGCTGCTACTGATCGAAGAGCCAGGTCTTGAGGAGTCTTCTGAAGGCCAGTAGCTCTTGGGTCTGTCGGAGGTTGGTGGGGAGGGTGTTCCAGGTCTTGGCGGCGAGGTGGGAGAAGGATCTGCCGCCGGCGGTCGTTTTCCGGATGCGGGGACTGTGGCGAGGGCGAGGCTGGTCGAGCGGAGCTGGCGGGTGGGGGTGTAGAAGCTGAGTCGTCTGTTGAGGTAGGCTGGTCCGGAGTTGTGGAGTGCTTTGTGTGCGTGGGTGAGGAGCTTGAAGGTTATCCTCTTGTTGACAGGGAGCCAGTGCAGGTCTCTCAGGTGGGGTGTGATGTGGCTGCGTCGGGGGATGTCGAGGATAAGACGTGCAGAGGCGTTCTGGATGCGTTGCAGCCGTCTCCAGGAGCTTAGCCGTCGTTCCTGCGTAGAGGGCGTTTCCGTAGTCCAGCCTGCTGGTGACGAGGGCCTGGGTGACTGTTTTTCTTGTTTCGGTGGGGATCCACTTGAAGATCCTGCGGAGCATTCGGAGGATGTTGAAGCAGGATGAGGAAACGGCGTTGACCTGCTTAGTCATGGAGAGGGTGGGGTCGAGGATGACCCCTAGGTTGCGTACGTGGTCGGTGGGTGGCGGGGCTGTTCCCAGTGATGTTGGCCACCAGGAGTCGTCCCAGGCTGAAGGGTTGGAACCAAGGATGAGGACCTCCGTCTTGTCCGAGTTCAGCTTCAGGCGGCTGGTCCTCATCCATTCGGCGACGGCCTTCATTCCTTCGTGGAGGTGGGCTTTGGCGGTGTGAGGGTCTTTGGTGAGGGAGAGGATCAGCTGGGTGTCGTCGGCGTAGGAGATGATGTTGAGGTTGTGCTGTCGGGCGACGTGGGCGAGGGGTGCCATGTAGATGTTGAACAGCGTTGGGCTGAGGGAGGAGCCTTGGGGTACGCCGCAGATGATCTTGGTGGCCTTGGATCGGAAGGGGGCGAGGCGGACGCTTTGTGTTCTGCCGGAAAGGAAGGATGTGGTCCAGTCCAGGGCCTTCTCTTGGATCCCGGCGTCGTGAAGGCGTGTTCGTAGTGTGTGGTGGCAGACCGTGTCGAAGGCGGCTGATAGGTCCAGGAGGATGAGGGCTGCTGTTTCTCCGTTGTCTAGCAGGGTCCTGATGTCATCGGTGGCGGCGATGAGGGCGGTTTCGGTGCTGTGGTTGCTGCGGAAGCCGGACTGGGAAGGGTCCAGGATGTTGTTCTCCTCGAGGTAGCGGGTCAGTTGTTTGTTGACGATTTTCTCGGTGACCTTCGCGGGGAACGGGAGCAGAGAGATGGGTCGGAAGTTCTTGAGGTCCTTGGGGTCTGCCTTGGGTTTCTTGAGTAAGGCGGTGATCTCGGCGTGCTTCCAGCTTTCCGGGAAGGTTGCTGTCTCGAAGGAGATGTTGATTATTTTCCGGAGATGGGGCGCGATGGCTGTACTGGCTTTGTTGAAGATGTGGTGAGGGCACGGGTCTAGCGGTGAACCGGAGTGGATGGTGTTCATGATCTCGCTGGTGTCCTCGTCGTTGATGTTGGTCCAGGAGAGCAGGCGGTTGGTGGTTGTGGGGGCAGTGGTCTCGGTGGTTGCCGGGGCGGTCGTGGTGTTGAAGCTGTCGTGGATGTCGGCGATTTTGCGGTGGAAGAAGGTGGCCAGTGAGTCTCACAGGTCTCGCGACGGCTGGATGTCGTTGGTGTTGGAGCTGGGGTTGGAGAGTTCCTTCACGATGTTGAAGAGCTCTTTGCTGTTGTGTGCGTTGTTGTCTAGGCGGTCTTTGAGTGAGGCCCTTTTGGCGGATCTGATGAGGTGATGGTGACTGCGGGTGGCGCTCTTGTGGGCGGCGTAGCTGTCCGCTGTCCGTTAGTGGAGCCAGATCTTCTCCAGTTTTCGGCATGTTCGTTTGGAGGCCTGGAGGTCTTCGGTGAACCAGGTGGCTTTCTTGCTGGTGTGGCTGTTGGGCGGATTCTTGAGCGGGGCGAGGGTGTTGGCGCAGTCGTCGATCCACTGTCTGAGGTTGCGGGCGGCGGTGTCGGGGTTGGAGGGTTCGGCGGGTGGGCTCAGGGCAAGGGTTGTGGTTAGCTGGTCTTCCGTGACTCTGCTCCAGCAGCGGCGAGGCATTTGTTCGGTGCGGTGGTGCGTGGTGGGCTTCCTGTAGGTGAAGTGGATGCAGTGGTGGTCAGTCCAGTGGGGTTCGGAGGTGTGGTTGAAGGAGACGTGTGGGCTTGCGGAAAAGATGGAGTCGAGCGTGTGGCCGGCGGCGTGGGTGGGTGTAGTCACGAGCTGTCTGAGTCCGAGGGTGGCGAGGTTGTTGATCAGGGTGGTGGAGTTGGTGTCCTTGTTGTTCTCGAGGTGGAAGTTCAGGTCCCCGAGGAGGATGTAGTCCGTGGAGGCGATGGCGTGTGTGCTGACGAAGTCAGCGATGGAATCGCTGAACTGTGGTCGGGGTCCGGGGGTCTGTAGATGAGGGTTCCTCTGAGGGTGGTGTTGGGATCGGTGTGGATCTGGAAGTGCATGTGTTCGGCGGTGCTGAGGGTGTCGTCGGTGTTGGTTGAGACTCTGAGGGTGTTCCTGTGGACGATGGCGATGCCTCCTCCGACTCCGTTGGTGCGGTCCCTGCGGGTGATCTTGTATCCGTCCGGGATGGCAATGGCGATGTCGGGGGCTGAAGCGGGATTCAGCCAGGTCTCCGTCAGGAATGCGACGTCTGGGGAGGTTGAGTCGAGAAGGTCCCAGAGTTCGATGGCGTGTTTGCGGGCGGAGCGGGTGTTGAGGAGGATGCATCTGAGGTAGTTGGGTTCTTTCCTGGGCGGTGGTTTGGCGGGGCGGGTGCTGGCGAAGCTGCAGTTCCGGCAGGTGAAGGGCCCTTGGGTGCGCTTCGGGGTGGCCTGGTAGCAGGCGTGATCTTTTCCGGGGTTGAGTGCGTGGAGGGTGCTGGCGTCGTATCGGCGTCTGTTGATGTGGCGGGCGCGGGGGATGCCCGGACCAGGGGGTCTGGCGCTGGGCGCGGTCACGGCGCGGACGGGCGCAGACGGGCTTGCCTTAGGCGCGCCTTCGGCGCGCCAGCGGCGCGGCCGCACAGCGGCCGCCATAAATGGGGAGGTGGGAGGGAGGAGCAGGGAATGGGGCAGCGAATGGGCAGTGAGGGGGCGGGGCCGCAGGGGCGCAGCGGCGGGAAACAGGCACAGAAGGGAAAACTAGCACAATCAGGGCATCAAGGGGGCACAGAAAGGAAAAAACTAGCACAATCAGGGGCAGCAAGGGGGGCACAGAAAGGAAAAAACGAGCACAATCAGGGGCAGCAAGGGGCCCAGAAAGGAAAAACGAGCACAATCAGGGGCAGCAAGGGGGCACAGAAAGGAAAAAACTAGCACAATCAGGGGCAGCAAGGGGGCACAGAAAGGAAAAAACGAGCACAATCAGGGGCAGCAAGGGGGCACAGAAAGGAAAAACGAGCACAATCAGGGGCAGCAAGGGGGGCACAGAAGGAAAAAACGAGCACAATCAGGGCAGCAAGGGGGCACAGAAAGGAAAAACGAGCACAATCAGGGGCAGCAAGGGGGCACAGAAAGGAAAAACGAGCACAATCAGGGGCAGCAAGGGGGCACAGAAAGGAAAAAACGAGCACAATCAGGGGCAGCAAGGGGGCACAGAAAGGAAAAAAACGAGCACAATCAGGGGCAGCAAGGGGGCACAGAAAGGAAAAAACGAGCACAATCAGGGGCAGCAAGGGGGCACAGAAAGGAAAAACGAGCAAAATCAGGGGCAGCAGCAGGGCACACAGACGGAGCTGTGTGGTGGGGGAGCGACCTACCAGTCAAGGTCAGGGGTCAACCCAAGGTCAAACTGGGGCATTGTCCGAGAGGGGGAGGGAAATGGCTACAGGACTTGGGGCTAGTTGACATTTGGCGCACCCTTCATGCTCACAAAATGGATTATACATTCTACTCCTATGCCCACAAGACCTATGTCAGGATAGATCTTCATAGGCTCCCAATCTTTGCTTCCGCTGGCGTACACCTCAGACATAGAGCCTCGCGCGCTCTCAGATCACGCAGCATTGACCCTAACGTTAGCAATTCCCCCCGCAGGTAGACCCCCACACTCCTGGCGGCTGTGCGACACCCTCCTACACCGCCCCGCGGTAGTGCAGCGCCTCACCAAGACTTTGGAGGATGTCTTAGTTTTCAGTGACACCCCAGATACCTCGATAGTGTCCCTATGGGAAGCGTTCAAGCTAGTGGCAAGGGGGGACCTCATCGCCTCGTCCTCGGCGGACAATAAGATTCGCAGGGACAAAAAAAGAGCTCTCCAAACAAATGCTAGAATTAGAAGGTGTACATAAGCTGACCGGGGCGCCGCGGGTGTGGCGGCAGTTGGAGGCAGCCTTTGGTTGAGAGGGTGCGGGAGAATCCCCAGATTATCGGGATCCAGTTTCGGGTAGAGCGCCACACCATAAGCTTAAATGCGGACGATGTCATTGCTACACTTGAGGCCCCCAGGACATCGATACCAGCCTTTCTTACAGAACTAGAGACGTTTGCTGTAGCCTCGGGCTTCCGGGTTAATGTATCTAAGTCACAGGCCCTGGGGTTTTCCTTACAGCCTTCCACTAGGGACGCCCTTAACCAGATATGCCTGATTCGGTGGGACCTGGAGTCTATACCGTACCTGGGTATAAAGCTGGCAACCTCGACTCAGGAAACAGTCACCTTAAATTATAACCATCTCTTGTCACAGACTCGGCGGGACCTTCCTCCCTGGCGGCCATTTGGCCTCTCATGGCTGGGCCGCGTGGCAGCGCTTACAATGAAGGTGCTCCCGAAAATACTATATCTTTTCCAAACGCTACCAGTAGAGCCCCCCCCTGGCATGTTGAAATCTCTTCAACGAGAGTTTTTTCTTTTGTTTGGGCAGACAAAAAACCCAGCATGAGCAGGGATTTAAGCTATAGACCCCCAGGGGAGGGTGGCCTTGGGATTCCTAATATCGAGCGTTATTACCAGGCTACCCAACTGCGGGTTTTGCTGCAATGGTCCCAGGGGGATTCCGAGAAGCATTGGCTTTTTATGGAGCGAGCCTTGGCTGGCCAATCCCTGTGGAAGATTCCCTTTATCCACAAAACCCGATGCCCAGAAGGGCTTTACAGGTCGCCAGTCACTCGGGCAACCCTAAGGGCCTGGGATGCGACCGCTGTTCGCTGCAGTCTCACCACCTTTCCGTCGCCACTCACACCTATAACTAATAATCCCGAGTTCACTCCCGGCCTTGACCTGGTGGCCTTCAAGCACTGGGACGGGGAGGGGCACAAATCGATCGGCCACCTCTTCGTTGCAGAAGGTCCCCTGACTTTTGAAGACTTCCGCTCCGATTTTGCACTGCCGGAGACAGAGCGATACCACTTTCAGCAGATACGCCATTGGATTATGCACCCATCCATGCGCCAGGGGGCACAAAGGCTGCTCACTCCATATGAGAAGTGGTTACACCCTAAACAGTCAAGCAACAGAGCTTTACCATCTCCTACGGCCCCTGGAACAGTTGGCTAAATCTGCATGTCAGAGGCGCTGGGAAGCAGAACTGGGGCGCACACTATCGCAGAAGGAATGGGGGGGACATTTTTTATCAGACTAGACACGGCTCGCAATATTCCCAGCATAGAAACTGCCACCAAGATAGCGACATATTGGTATCTCAATATCCCCAGACTGCATAGGAGCAACCCTAGTCGCCCCTCGGGCTGCTGGAGAGGGTGTGGGTCTGAAGGCACAATGACACACCTGCTGTGGGAATGCCCAACACTCACATCATACTGGGAACAGATCCTCAACGAGATAGACAAACATTTCAATACACAAATACAGCGTTTCCCTGCGTATGTCTTCTTGGGCCTGCCCAACGCGCTTACATTCCCCCTTCGGTCACGTAGAGGTAGGCAGATGGGAATTGCTTTAGGTGCGGCCCTGCAAAACATTCTGTCTCACTGGGTCACAGAGAAGTCTCCCACGCTCCAAGGGTGGCTGCACAGGATATGGCACGTATTAGGTATGGAACGCACCTCCTTCTCGCTTCAAGGGGACGGTGCTTCCTTTTCGGAATTGTGGTGTCCCTTCATGACACTGCTAAGCTCAGATTATCGGGAGCTCACATGCCCCAGATACTTGCGCCTATTACGTCTCCCTGCGCTGATACAAGATCCGGTCCAACCTTCAACGACATGAGGCACCAAGCAGCGTCCTGATTATTCCCCCTGCTGCTCACTGGGGCGGGTAGGGAGGGGGGGGGCACAAAGGGGCGGTGGGGGGGGTGCTGGGAGGAGACGGGGAGTGGGGGAGTTGCGGGTTTGTTTTTATTTTACGCCATGTTGTCCTGCACTTCCGCTTGACTCTCCACAGATGGCATTGTAATGTTTCACTGCATTTTTGTCTTTATCAATAAAAAGATTTAAACTTACAGTTGAAGGTTAGTCAAGATCAGTAATTGACTGCGAATGTTCTGTTTCAAACTTAAATGATGTTGCTTGTAAAGGACCACATGTGAGTTTTGTGTATATATAAGTCTAGCAATGTCTTAAGAACACTTAACTTCCCTAATTTGAAGTTATATTACCTCTTCAGTGAGCTCTATTTAAAATATGAACACTACTTCACCTAATTTTTTAGCTGTTTCAATTCTTTGGGTTCTGCAACATGAACGTTTTCCATTATTTCTAGCTTAATGGTACCTTATCAGAATACATTATTAAAAATGTTATGATGATACACTGTAGACGAAGCATCCGGTATGTTTGTGATGTATCAGCAAAACATATTTTTATCCAGTTTGCGGATCTTGTAAAACAGGTTGACAGAGCATCCACCGTTTTAAATTAAGGAGCCGGCAGAGGTGATGGCCATCTTGCCTTGCTGTCCTCCAGAAACAAAACTGCACCTCCCCACAGGACCACACCGTTGTGTTAGTGTTATGTGATGGTTGTAACTGCCATGTCCTGGGCATCCTATGGCCCTGCCACCCGACAAGTCCCTGAAAAAAGACTCCTGTAGAATGCTCATACTGAACCTAAGCAGCTTCATCTTACGTATTAAAGAATCAACACATGTATGGACTTAAAAGGTAGCAAATATTTTTATTATTCTATTTTTATTTGAGATATTTTACGATAAAATGACCCAAAATGGCTCCATTTTTAAATTACACGAGGAGATGAGCAGCACCATAAAAGCCGTCTTATGATTTTAAAATGCCAAGAGAGCGAATCCCGACCACCAAAAAGGGCGAGGGGCTGGTTAATATTCCACTCCCACCCGTATGCTGGTTAGCTGCCATTCATGTAAGAGTATTGTTGGTAACTGGCAGCTTCAGTATCAGTTTGTGCCCCAAAATGACCATCGCCGCCTGATGACAAGCACCTAGCTCCAATTAACTGGTCAGCCACCAACAGTCACCCTTGGCGACCCCTCCCTCCTCCATCAGGCTTTGCTGCCATTCCCCAGTATCTTCTCTTTAAAACCACAAACACACCCTTACCTGCTACTTTCAAGAACTACAAGAACCCCATAAACAGCTGCCCAAATACTTATGAGATTGGTGAAAAAATGACATCTCTTATTATCTTATTTTGAGATCCTACCTGTCACTATGCTCTGAGGCAGTGTTAGCTTTCACCCTGGTGGTCAGGGGTGGAAGGAATGCTTGTGATGGCCCTGCTAAATTTTCAGAGGTGAAACTTGCATCCAAAAAACTCATTCCCATGAGGCCTTCTAATATCACAGACTCGACTTGGCAAGTTCAATAGTTCACCTCTCAGCTCAGACACTACTAGCTAACACATTTTACATCTATACAATAGATGGGAAAGAAACAATGACACAGTCTGCTTAGCTTTAAAGACTCTGAGTGCTCGATTAGTTTCACGCTATTGAGTCTCACAAGTTCAATCATAGTCCCACAAATAGTAGCTTTGCCCCGTTTGCTCCTCAGCCAAGTAAATATAGAAAACATCAAGATCCAAAGTGCCTCTAGCACTGTGCAAAAATACTATAGTAGCTACACATGTAGTCATCAGTGTAGAAATACTATAGCACCTACGCATGTAGTCATCAGTGCAGAAATTCTATAGCACCTACGCATGTAGTCATCAGTGTAGAAATACTATAGCATCTATACATTTAGTATCAGGAAGTCACGTGCGACAGATAAACAGGATGATCCTAGTACTCTGTGTAAAGCACTTGCCACCAGTCCTTCATAGCTTGTAGGCATTGTGCATTGCCGGGAGCAGTGTTGGTAGGGCAATGGGACTCTTGCAGTTAGTTTCACTTGTTCCATCTAAGACTCAGACATAACCTGCAGGCCTCTTGCAAAACTCAATTGCATTGTCCCATCCACTTGACCTTTCTTCATAGTGTGGAGAATGCAGAGAAACAGACCAGTGTCAGCAAACAAACATAGACACAAAAGAACTTACCTGTCATGAACTGAGCCCTGGGAGTGCCTACTGATGAGTGTCAGCCCGTAACTTGAAACTTCTTGCAAACTCCTCATAAAGTCAGGACTGGGTTGAGGAAGAAGGATGTAGAGGTAATGCTCCATTTACTCCCATGTAGTACTCTTTGCTGAGTTCCACTTTACCTTGTCACAGTTCAGGGTTCACTTCCTCCCTCCCTCTTGTGGTCAGTTTCGTCGACTAAGGGGGTACTTCCTGGATTTTCAAACAGGGCTTCCGGGTGAGATGTTGACTATGTGCCCTAGATCGAGAGAAATGTGTTTTTTAATTATGTCGTCTGCTTTCGTGTTAAAAAAAAAACCTCTCCAAACAAAGGTTTTTTTCACTTTCCACAGTCCTCTTTAGTCTCTTTTTATAAGACATTTCACTGGAATATGATTGAGCAAGCTATGCACATTTTGTTTAATATTGATGTCTGGGGTAGTGTTAAAATATGTCTCATTCTAAATGAAATATACAAATCACATACAAATTAAATGAGCCATAATGAAAATGTAATTGAAAATTCAGTTGCGGTTTATGTGATTATGAAGTGCAATCCGTGAATCTAACCATAATTGGATGGATGAGATTTCCAATGCAAATGTTTTGTTGCCATTCATATATGGAAGCATTATGCATAATTCATAAAAGTATTGGTTAATCTTTTTGATCCTGTAAATCAGATATCTCAATCATGGATGTATATGAAGAAGCACTTTAGGAATTTCTACCTTGGAATAGGAACATATTTAGCTTTCTACTGCAGGCTTTAAAAATCCACTCACGCATTTGCCTGGGGCTAGTATACTTATCAATTCCTGCCCTGAAAATTCATCAGTAATCACCTTCTGAAACATTGGGTTCTGGCCTTAATTGCAAATATTTAGGGATGACTCTAGATATACCTGATTGATGAGACCTAATTAGGTGGGAAACCGGTCTGGAGTTGCTTGTGCTCCGTTCTGAAGAGGGTCTCCCATAGGAGTTTGGGATGGACTGTTCCCGTGAGCAGCAGGGTCTGTACCAGGGCACTGGGGCGTTGACCCCTGTATCTGTTGCCCCTTTATTAAATGTAAAACTAATCTCTTTAAAATTAGATTTTTTATTTCAGGTTCACCGGGACTGTGCTCTTTTTCTTTTTTTTAATGAACTGGTGCCTTTCTGTGAGGGAGGGGGTAGGGCTTACAGCAGGCTGAGAAGGGAAGCAGTCTTGAATTGAAGTGCACATGTCTGGTTGGACAGGTGCCTTTCTATGTCCAGTCAGACATGTGCATTTGGGGCCTCTCCCTACTTGAGCAACTTTAGTGAGCCCGGGGGACCACAGCAGCAGCACTCTGGTCTCTAAGGACCGTATGGTTTCCCTGCCCTGGCCAATCCTGATGCTGTACACATGCTGCTTACTAACAAAAACAGCAAAATAGCAGCATCTGGATTGGCGCAGGAGTAGGAGACGCAAGTAGACCTCTCTAGTCCCCATGCACATGAAGCAGCGCAGGGGGCGGGAGGTTCTTATAAAGTTGCCAATCCCTGTATGACTTTATTTTGAAGCCATGCAGTGATTGGCAATGTTCTATCCGTTTTTGCGCTCGTCCCATCGTACCCGGCACCATGGCATTGCACACGAAGGGAGTGGAAACAGAGACAAGAGAGCAATGTGTCCTGCTGCACGTGTGGTCCTGGAGGAGAGGCCTTCCTTCAGTTCTGCTTCGAATCCGGGCCGCCTGCTGCCAGAAAAACACATTATCAAGGTATATCTGGGTGTTCACAAAAAAAAAAGCACAGAATACATAAAAAAAATAAAACCGGGCTGCTGCGACTCTGAGCAGCATGGTTTTATGTTTTTTAATGCTCCGAAACCATCATGTGACGAGTTCACATATTTTTCTTTTTTATTCAAATAATTAACCGTGATGATGCAAGGCCCTTGTGCTGATTGTTGAATGCTTTAAAAATGCAGTTTCCAGCGGCGCGCCTCGCGTCCTATTAAGAAACAATAACCATGCTTGCGGACTAAAATTTGTGAAGATTTTCATCAGCATGTTTTGTTGTTAAACATTAGACCGATGATCGAGGCACCACTTTTTAAGTGCAGCGTTGTTGGCCTGGCCTCCACTTTCCCCCGTAGTTTATATTTACATCAGGCAGCCATGGACATTAATCTATTAACGTGGTAGCATGCCTTTTTCCTGAAATAAATGCTAGTCATACACAATGAAATGCCGATATTGAGTAAATACTGCCAGATTTATGCGTTTCATTGCCCACGACCAACAGCCATGATGATTAAATTCAGGAAATAAGTGTGCGCATTAGTAGATTAACGTCCGAGGATGTCCGATGCATACATAAAATTCCAGAGAAAGTCTAAACCAGATAAACAACACTCATACTTGCCAACTTGAAGAACAATCTCACCGTGTGAGGAAGGGGCGGGCCTTCCTACAAGGCACTTTTGAACCCCGCCCCAAGCCCACTCCTCCCCCCCAAAACAAAAGCTTGCAGAGGCTGGTGCTTATGTCTAGGGGAGTTTTCACACCCCTAAAAGGACAGCTGCATTCAAAACCTTGGAAAACCACTATTTACAGTGGTTTTCAGTTCGTTTTCCCTGCCACTGTGTGATATCAGTTCCTCACTGGGAGACCATGTGATGGGAGCCCATATCGTGTGTCACATGGTGGCATCGTGTGAGTTGGCAGGTATGAAAACTGCAGGCATTCCTTAGTAAAGTCATGCCTCGTTGGTCTCCTATTAAAGAAACAAAACTGCAAAACAGGCGAGGTGCGTGGTGAGGAATGTCTAGTTATGGACTGAATGCCCTGGAACCCCCACTTCCATAAGCAATATCATGTCGCTGGAAGCTACTGCTTGGGTTTGCAGTAAGCTGGTCAGGAAGGTGCATCTCACTTCCTCAGCTCCCGAGGATAAATGTAGGCACAGTGGGACTTCAAGTTTGAAGGAGGGTGGTGGAGAGAAAGAGATCAGAGAGGGAGGACAGCGGGAATGGATGGATGGAAAGAGGTAGAGTGAGGAGAGAAAGGAAGCAGGACAGGCTTAAGCTATTTAGCAAGGACAAGCTTTTGGTTCCCCAGTCGGGTCTTCTTGCAATTGTGAGCTCCGTGTAGTGTTTATTTTCCTATTCTACCCCATTCAAGTACATATATTCTTAGTTATCTTAAGTGACTAACGTATGTACATAGAGACAGCCGAATAGCAGAAAATTAAAGAATGTGGCAGCTAAATTCCTGCAGAAGCTTGTACCCCAATGTAAACAAAAACACACATTTATTTTTACATGTAATAATATTCACAAACATGGTATGCAGCTTTTAAGAAAGTATTTTCCTCACTGTTTATTTTCTGAACATGAGGCACTTTCAGACCAGATGGAAACCTGGGGCCTGCTTCACCTCCTTAAAAAAAAAAAAGCATTGGGCACTAAAACCAAGGAGCATGAGTGGCTGCAGTACATACAAGAGTGAATACAGACTATGTTTGCCATCTTGCAAACATCAACTAAAAAAGCCAATTAGCAGCATGTACAGCAAACAGTATTAACATGGCACTGTAAAAAAGATTGTGCAATGGGTATTATATTTATTAATATGGTGCCATGTCTCAAAATTCGCTTTAAAATGCACCATTTGCCGCTCTTTTTAAAACCAAATTCTCAGTGGGGGCACCTCCTGATCCGCCCCCCTCCACCTTATGTCAATCAGGCTCTCTCACGATGTATTATTCCTAACTTTTTCGTCTCACCACTTTGAAATGTCACCAGCCGCCACTGGTCTGTACTCATGTGCATATGGCAAGCCTTTGTCTAGAGTGACATGGTGGATGAAAAACGATGAACTGGAATGCGGCCCAAGCGATTGCCAGTGGCTGAGATTAATTCAAGTATTCCGTCCACTGATGAGGCCTAAATCGGTCAAAACCAGTCTGGGGTTGCTTGTATTCCCATCTGGAGTATCCCTGTCCTGGCAGTTCGGGCTGGACTGTTCTGTTGGAGCAGACTAATCATTCCATCCATCACTGTTTTGTTCCATTCCAACTTCACAGACTTCATAACAGACACATTCTCCCACCAAGATTTCTCTGGAGCCCTGTAGTAATGTGCTACCCCTGGCACATCGGCTTTGGTGCCTCTTCAGGGGTATGAGGTGCTATATAAATGGAGTTATAATACAAAGCCAAGCTTTGGCAAACTCATTAGATTTCGCTTTGGCAAGCCTGCAATTTTTTTATACCTATTTTTTGCAACCATATGCAATCTGTAATTAAAAAAAAAAGTGTTACTGTCTATATGTGCCTTGCATCTAATTCCAAAAAAATAAGGTAAAAAATGACCAATCGCTAAAGTAATACTAAAAAAATGCAGTGAAAGCAGAGATTAGCCTTCCAGCCCTGGCAATGAAGTGGACCACGTTTTAGGCGGATGTTGTCACTCATTGTGAAGAGATCCATTGCCCAATGCTTTATGCTGTGGTGGGTGGAAGCAAAATGGGAATGAGAATTAAGAGAGCAATGGATGAAGAGGATTGAGCCAAAGAATATGTATGTGTGTGTGTGTATGTATATATATGTATATATATATATATATATATATATATATATACACATAAATATATATTTGTATATATTTTCAATATGATTTTCTTGGAAAACTTGGAGTTGGTGAGACAGCTGTCTCTGAGACAGACTTAATGTGAACATTTCACCTCCTGGATCAATCAAGCAAGATTCCATTTAACTCCATAAAAGGGACTTTTAGTGATTTAACCAATTTATGCCATTTGTATCTCAAAAGGCACTTTATAGCCAACCCTCTTTTATTAAAACTAACCACCGGGGTAATTACACCTCTAAAAGCTGAAATCCTGGTATTAAGGCTGAATTGGAGCACAAATGTTTTCAAGATCTCCTAGAACTTACACCGTACTGGGGTTACTCTAAAAGTTATTATGCAGGGTTCAGCACATCGGGAAACAGCTGCTTTTAAGGTACACCTTACAAAGAGTGGCTCTTTGTCAACTTTTATTGAAGCCTGCTAGCCCAGAATCTGAAATGGTCACCTCCTGCTTTAGACAAACTCCTTTAATTCACAAGTATAGTACCTCCATCACAAAGGGGGGACTGCTGCAGAATATCCTACTGTGTTAAAATATTCACATCTGCCTTTCATAAGGCTTTTTGTTCTATTTTTAACACAGAGAAATAAACACATATTTGCTATTTATGATTTCTGCTGTTTGAAGTTCTTTGTAGAGTGTGCCTGAATATTTTGATAACATATGATGCTTTGTCATAAAGTAACATATTTGCATCTCCAGTGGAGATTTTGCACTCTGGGGCATAGTAAGCACTACTGGCTGGCGGAGGATGGGGACTGGAAGAAAAATTAATGTTTTAAAATTTCGCCCCATTGTAACACAGACGCAAAAGAAACAATTGATGGACGGAATGCTGGACAATGCAAACATTCACCCCCAGTCACAAGGATCTGGCTTTAATCCATCATTCTTTTGCTCACCACACCACCCCAGTTTGGACTCAGCCATATGCAAATCAGTCTTGACCCTGTTCCTTGTGGGAACAGTCCAGCCCGAACTGCCAAGCCAGGTCCTCCCTGGACTGGAAACAAGCATCCTGGGACCGGTTTCAGGGCATCACCTTTCATAAGCCAGGCTAGCTTGAATCCAGTGGTGTAGTGAGTACGGGACCCACGTCTGGGCATACCCTTCCCACTTAGGGTGACATATGCAAAAGAAACAATTGATGGACGGAATTCTGGACAATGCAAACATTCACCTCCAGTCACAAGGATCTGGGTTTAATCCATCATTCTTTTGCTCACCACCCCACCCCAGTTTGGACACAGCCATATGCAAATCAGTCTTGACCCTGTTCCTTATGGGAACAGTCCAGCCCGAACTGCCAAGCCAGGTCCTCCCTGGACCGGAAACAAGCATCCTGGGACTGGTTTCTGGGCATCACCCTTCATCAGCCAGGCTAGCTTGAATCCAGTGGTGTAGTGAGCACGGGACCCACGTCTGGGCAGACCCTTCCCACTTAGGGCAACATATGCAAAAGAAACAATTGATGGACGGAATGCTGGACAATGCAAACATTCACCCCCAGTCACAAGGATCTGGGTTTAATAAATCATTCTTTTGCTCACCACACCACCCCAGTTTGGACCCAGCCATATGCAAATCAGTCTTGAGGCCCAGGGTCAAGACTGATTTGCATATGGCTGGGTCCAAACTGGGGTGGCGTAGTGGGCAAAAAAACGATGGATTTAACCCAGATCTCTTGACTGGGGGAGAATGTTTGAATCATTCAGCATTCCATCTATCATTTGTTGCAGTTACACTTTTCACCCCAAGTGGGACGGGTATGCCCAGACGTGGGTCCCTTGCTCACTGTGCCACTGGATTCAAGCTAGCCTGGCTGATGAAGGGTGACATACCCCGTAACCGGTCACAGGATGCTTGTTTCCGGTCCAGGGAGGACCTGGCTTGGCAGTTCGGTCTGGACTGTTCCCATGAGGCACAGGGTCAAGACTGATTTGCATATGGCTGGATCCAAACTGGGGTGGCATAGTGGGCAAAAGAACGATGGATTTAACCCAGATCTCTTGACTGGGGAGAATGTTTGAATCATTCAGCATTCCATCCATCATTTGTTGCAGTTACACCATTGTAACACAGAAGCAGCGCCTTTCTGATGTTTCTGTGTACAGGTATTGCCACAAACTAAACATCTAGGGCCAGATGTACGACCATACTAAATTGTGACTCGCAATTTGCGCTCGTTTGCGAGTCGCAAATTGCGAGTCGCATTTAGTATGTACAACAGTGTCGGAGACACTGATTGCGATTCCCAATGGGGTCGCAAAATGCGAGGCTCATTAATATTAATGAGGCACTCGCATTTTGCGACCCCATTGGGAATGGCTGGCCCTCCCAGGGATGGTGGCCTGCTGGGCTCAGCAGACCACCATGTCTGGGACTGCTTTTAAATAAAGCAGCTTTTTTTTTTTAAATGCAGCCCGTTTTCCTTAAAGGAAAACGGGATGCATTTAAAAAAATACAAATGAAACGTTTTCGTTTCATTTTTTAAGGGCAGGCAGTGGTCCCTTGGACCACTGCCTGCCCTTAAAAAATATTTGCCCATGCAATTGCAAAGGGGAAGGGGTTCCCTGGGGACCCCTTCCCATTTGCGAATGCATTACCACCTACATGAAGTAGGTGGTAATTGCGAGTGTTTTGCGACCGCAACTCCGGTCGCAAAAAATTAGTACATGGGTTAGAGAGTTGCTCTTTGGAAGGGAACGCCCCTTCCAAATAGCGAGTCTCTAAACACTTTTTTGCGAGTCGCAATTCATTTGCGACTCGCAAAATTGTTTTAATACATGGCCATACCAATTTTAGCATTCGCAAACGGGTCGCTAACCCGCTTGCACATGCTAAAATTGGTCGTACATCTGGCCCTAAGTTTTCCTGCCTTGTTCATGGAATGTTACCCATAGGAGGGTTTTATGGTAGTGCAGCAGCTTTGGTTGCTTACGATCCATAGGTACTTCGAGTTGAGTTGATCAAAGCACAGTATGGATATGCTGTCTTGATACTTGTGTCTACCAGAAGAGTCCATGCGATAAGCAATGAAGAGTCCATGCATGAGTAAAAGTGTAATGACTTAGACTCCTGCCCCACATGCCTTGCTAGCCAAGATATTGACGTGAACGTTAGAGTGAGCTGTGGCGAGGAAGTAGAGCTCTCGTAGGGGAAAGGAAGGTGGCGGATTAACTCTGCCGCGAGGAACATGCACAGAGAGCCACTCTGATTGCGATGCCGGCTAAAACGCTACCTACCGCCTACTTCCTGCATGCTAAGTAGCGGGAGAGCAGGCATTGTCTCTTGCTCACCTTGTAACTTTATATTAAACTATTGCTTGCTTCGATTATCTGATGATACGGTGAGACGCCCAACTTCTCCGCCATCTCGTGAGCACACAGAGCTTCTTTCTTCGCCGAACCGGCTTGGGCTGTTCCGCCCTCTATTGGCCCAGTCGTCCGACACTGCACGCCATGGCTCCGCCTATGGTCAGCACGCCGAGGAGCGGGCGGCCCGCTCAGACCTCAGCTACCGCTCACACCGCCTTGTCGAGAGGGAGAAACGCCGAGGATAACGGGATCATGAATTCATATATGCAGGAGCCTGCGTAGGGTGCGAGTCAGAAAAGTTCACCCCGTGTGGGGAGACCAATCCTTAAACTGCTCCACTCGGGGAAAGCGGCTGATATTCTTACTGCTGCCCCAGAAGCGACCATGGCAGAGATCATATTGGAGGCAGTGCAGCTCGGGCATGGGGGGCGGCTTGATGGAGGAGATTGAGACTCTGCTAGCTGTGATGAATCCTCTGTTAAAATAAGCACGGATACTGCACACTTGGAGGGCACACATTTCCTTGGCACCTCAATTCCTACACTACATCTAACACAGCAACAACCACTCGCTGTGCTGGACTGCCAGACAGGTGAGTGCCTGCGCTTCCACTATGTGTTTGAGCACTGCTGGCTCGTTATCGCCTTTGCAATATTGCCATTATCACAGCCGCCTGCTTGGGATGATACAGCGGGTAACAAGGCAGCCTGCTTACTACCAGGGGATCACTTGGACTGCGCTGAACTAATGGTGGGGGCAAACACTCTCCTTCCAAAGCTGATGCTGCTCTCTTAAACATCTGATATAACATCTCTAGGGGGTGATAAACATACTAGCAATTCACTTATCAAACAATCTGTCAAGGCTGATATTGTGCCCCCCTCATCTCTATCTTCGCTGAATGACCTGTCATCAGATCTTTTAGAGGACTCCCCTCAGTCAAGAAAAAGCACAATCTTAAGATCGCTAAGGCTACTAGATGCCCTAAAAAGACGGCCGAACTTTACAGTAAGACATGACCTCAAGGTACTGCTCCAGCATATACAAAACCAGGGGCGTAGGGCAGCCCTCTACGTAAGTGGGTCACTTCAAAGGGAGAAGTAAAGGCTATCCTCTCGAGACTATCCAACACCGGATCGGCTAGCAGACTTAGTACCAGCCAGAATCCCTCTCCCCTCTAAGAGTACATAACACTACTATGTACCCACCGAAAGAGGATTTGCTAACATCTGGTTTCCCTATAATATCTGACAACTCCATGTTGACAACAAAGGAGGTCTCGACATCCAAACTTGTGGCATCAGAGGCATCGGAAGCATTAGTGGTACCAGTCTTGCTAGAATCACCAGAACCCTCACTCCGATCAATCCTGCTGGCTCTACAGGCGCAAAGAGCTGAGGCTCAGGAACATTACGTGCAGCTCAGGGCAGACAACGTTATGATCCAGCAGTCATTATCAGCAGTAACTAGCAAGGTGGCTATACTTACTAAAGACATGATGGAACTGCAGCAACGTCTGGCAGACAATGAACAAGCGGTAACACACTCCTCCAGTCTTGTTCGGGAGCATGATAATCAGCTTGTGGCTTTGCAGGGGAAAGTTGAGGACATGGAAAACCGGCAGCGTCGGAATAACTTAAGAGTGTTTGGGGTCCCGGAGGGCTCTGACCCACGCGCTTTTGTAGTACAGTTGTTCCAGAAGGCTTTCCCTGATCTGGCTGATTGGGATTGGGGTTCCCAAATTCAAAGGGCTCACAGGCTGCCAATCTTTCTGAATCAAACAGACTAGACCAATTTACGACGACCACGCCCATTTCTCATATATGTTGGCAACTTACTCTTACGACAGGCTATCACTATTAAGGCCCGACCTACTACACTCGTGGTTGTGGACTCAGTCTCCCTCTCTGTAAGATCAGATCTTTGCAAAACTACTATGGACAAGAGGTGGAGGATGCAGCAACTCATTGATCCTTGGAAAACAACTGGGGTCCAGGTCATCCTGCAGGAATCGGCTCGTCTGAAGGTCATCAAAGATGGTCACTCGCAGATCTTTCACTCGGATCAGGAGGCGAAGGAGGCGCTTTCTAGATGGCAGCAGCATCCCAAAGAATGATAGGAGCAGATTGAGTCCATCTTTTCAAAGATGACCAGCAGACCTATACCATAACTTTTTGCTCTCTCTGGCAGCTAAAAATGACATAGAGTTCCCGCTTAAGATAGCCGCAACTTCTGACTTTTCTTCTGTACTTCTCTTCTTCTCCCGATGCAAAGTTGCTTTTTTCCTGCTACTTCTTTCCTTCTCGCTTATTGGGCTTCAATATCGGTTTATTTCTCACATAGCAGACACTTATACAGGGGGGCTCTCGAGGGCCATGTTCCCTTACGGCTGTCACTGACCGACAGCTGGGTCAAGGGGGTGATTCCTTTTCTAGAACACGGGGAGGGTGGGTGAAGGGGGACAAGGGCGGGGGTGGGCTTCCAGGCCATAGGGAGTTATTGGGGGTGTAAAAAACAAGGGATACTAAAAGCTTCAAGTGAAAATGATTTTGTTATTACACAAATACAAAGTGTCATTGGGTATTTCTTCATTTCTCCTCAAAGCTTTTCCTTCCTAAAAACATTCTTGGGAACATTGTGGTGGGGCATTGCAAAAAAGCATTATAATTTATTCTATGTATTTTTTTATTTTTTTCTATGCTCTATGATGGGGACAATTAGATGTATAGGATGAAATGTAGCTGGGTTGAATGCAGCAACTAAGCGCCAGCTGGTCAGGGAGGAGCTTAAACTCTATAAGCCTCATGTGGCACTTCTTACGGAAACACATCTGGCCTACAAGGACAGAGGCTTGCTAAAACAACTAGGCTTTGAAATAGTTGAATGCACTTCACAGGGAGTAGCAATTAGAATAGCGATACTTAAGGATAAACGGTTGGCTTGCAAAATTCTTAAAAACCTCCTCTGACCAGCGTGGCAGATGGGTCATTGCACAAATAGAAATCCATGATAAAAAGTATGTGTTTTGTGCAGTATATGGCCCAAATACGGATGATCCCACTCTCTTTAATACTTTAATGCTGGAATTGTTGGACTGGCACGGGGAACAGATTGTTATGGGGGACTTCAATTGTACATTAAATTACGATATTGATTCTACTAATAGGTCGGCTGATCCTAGAATGCGGAGGGTTCGAATTTCAATCTTTGAAATGGCTCGGTTACATTGCTTATCTGACGTATGGCGGACGCTTCATCCTATGTTACCGGGATATACACATTACTCTGCCCCTCACAAACAATATGCTAGAATAGACCTGTCCATGGTTAATAACAGTGTTTTAACAACAGCCAAAATTGAGGTTTGTCCTCGGATAACCTCTGACCACAATCCCATTTTGCTTAGTTTTCAATTATGCGCTTTAGAGAATATTAAGCAGCCTTTTTCGTTCCCTAGATACTTGCTGACGGACCCATTATTTATTTCATATACTCAAGTAGCTCTAACCGAGTTCTTACAGTTTAATGTGGGTACCGCCTCTCCTACTGTAGTTTGGGACAAAATGAAGGCTTACATACGTGGTACTACTCAACAGTATGTCTATCGCTTAAAAAAACTAACGAGAATAATGCAAGGGCATCTTGTAATGCATTAATACAATTGGAAATCCTTCATGCGGAGGGGCTTGGGGGGCTAAATCAAGACTAACTACTCGCTTCATTAATAGATACGCGCTTACTTATTGGCAGGATACTAAAAGAAAAGATCGCGGCTGCTGACAATAAGAATTGCTCTCAGCAATATGAATATGGGGACCAGGTTGGGAGGATATTTGCGTACCAGGTGGCAGGTGGCGGATAGGAAATCTAAAGGGCAGATAGGTGCTTTAATGGCCAAAGACGGTACGCTACACACTTCCCCCAACTTAATATTAGAAATATTTACCCAATTTTATAAGCGATTTTATACTCCTTCTTGTAACTTGGACAACATGAAACTTGAAGATTACTTAAAACGCTGTGACCTCCCATTTTTGAACAAAGACGCCTTCTTCATCAAGATATCACTAACGAAGAGATTGCAACCGCTCTAGCTGCATTGCCATCAGGCAAGGCCGCTGGGGATGACACCCTGCCAATAGAATTTTATACAACTTTCAAAACTCTTATTCTACCGTTAATGAATGACGTTATACATCATATAGGCGACCAAATGGAAGCGCCCAAATCGTGGGATATGACTAACATCGTCTTTTTTCTTAAAAAGGGGAAACCAGCTGACGATTGTGGGTCCTATCGCCCAATCTCTCCTATTAATTCTGACGCTAAAATCTTTGCCAAGGTACTGGCTAACCGCTTAGCGCCTCTTATGCCAGATTTAGTGTCCGACCAACAGCATGGATTCATAATCGGCAGAGACACCACAGCTCATGTTAATACCGCCATAGTAGTGTTCGATATTGCTAACAGGACATCTTGCAATATGGGGATGGTCCTATTAGACGCTGAAAAAGCGTTTGATCGAGTGGTATGGGACGCACTATGGGCAATATTAACTGCCAACGGATTACTAGGGCGATATACTAAATGGGTCCGTGAACTATATACTAATCCGCAGGCTAAACTCATATACTCTAATCTACACTCTGCCCCTTTTCAGATACACCCTGGCACTCGGCCGGGGTGCCCACTCTCCCCAATGCTGTTCGCATTATACATCGAGCCGTTCATAAAAGCACTCAATCGGAACGCCCATATCATACCATTCAACATTGGGACACGTGAATTAAAAGTTATCGCCTATGCCGCCGACATTGCAGTTTTCTCTTCAGACCCGGCAACGGTATTGGTCTCAATACAGGAGGAGGCTGAAAATTTTGGCCGATTCTCAGGGTATAAATTGAACCCTCATAAAACTCAAGTTCTCCATAATTTAGACCCGGCTACACCTATAACGGGTGGTTGTACTACCACGACCTATTTGGGGGTACGAATCTCTCCTCGTGTCGAACTGGTATGGAAACTTAACTATGAGCCATTGCTGCATTCGGTTATTCAAAGCTTCAAGAAATGGAACAAACTCCCGATAACTATAATTGGCAGATGCAACATCATTAAAATGACTATTTTGCCTAAGTTTCTATACCTGTTTCGTGCTATCCCTCTTTGCGTCCCCAACTTCTTTTTTTTTAAACTGGAAGGTGCAATAAATAGCTTTATATGGGGATACAAGCAAGCACGCTGCGCGATTCGACTACTCAAGTTCCCCTTCAAAAAAGGAGGACTCCAACTTCCCGATTTAAAATTATACTTTTGGGCGGCATTCATGGGGCGTCTTCAAAGTCTCCTAACTGACAAGAAATCATACTTCTGTTTTTACCTTGCATTAGGTGCAGACAGTGATATGTTTCTTTCTAGGATCAACGATCCAAATTATTACAAAAGAGTTCGATTTAAGACCGTCAGGGACATGGTACGCATATGGTATGAAATTCTTGAGTACTGCTCACTGTCCTTAGAAGATCTAGCACAACACTCTTATTTCCAGCTTTGGAATAACCCTATCCTCCCGGAAGTATTTCACGACTCTATCGCTTGACGGTGGGTAAACCACGGGATCGAGCAGTTAGGTCAGCTTTATGACTCTGACGGCGTTCGTACTTTCGCGTCCTTACAATCTGCTTACAATCTTCCGCAGCAATCCTTTTTAAAATACTTACAAATAAGAGATTACTTCCCAGGGGTGTGGAATTTAATAAAATATCTACTTGTCCATGGGGCAGGTTGCTTCATAAATCTACTTGTCCTGTAACAAAATCCACTTGTCCCTTTGGTGCCATGTAGTGCGGAGACAAATTATGCCAGCAATCTCATTATATAAGAGCTCTGATATAGCTTCTCTGATTATGTCAGGGCTCATACTATAGTAGTGTTTGAATACTTGAAATCCCCTTATGTTGCCACATTCCACAGATCTACATACTGGGAATAAAGGTAGTGGTAACCAATCGTTCCATGGTTAGTATGCCGTTTTGAGTCTGTGCAAACCTACTAACTTGCATGTTTTAAAGGTTTTCAACATCTCTAATCTTTTCCCATACTGAGAAATGTTGGAAATGTACTCCTGACAATTGCAGAAGTAAACTTTCTTCCAGAGTTGGGACAAAAGTGGTTGGAGGGAAAGTGAACTTGCAAACACTCAGATTTTCGCATGAGCAAATCTACACATGCATATTTGCTCATGCTAAAATGCAGTTCACAAATATTTTCTAGGAGTACTATTTCTTGTCCTACTGCTGTAAATTCTTGGGAATTCACGAAAGCCGTATAGCTGCAATTAATGCAAGGACTTATACCATGGGTGCACTTTATAGGCTTTCTTTGATAATTGGGCCCCAAATTTGGTCTGGCATTGACCATAACCTTTTGCGTTTATTAAAATTCTCTCTCTCTCTCTCTGTATCGGTTGGCTTCACTGTGAGTGACAGCATTCTGCTCTTTCACAAGGAGCATATCAGCAGACAAAAAAGATTTGTTCAGTGGCAGTAACTACTGTGGCAGTGTGTGCTTTTTGAGACCAATTTTTTTGTGCTTTTGCCAATGTTTGTTATAATGGTGAGGGCCCGGCAGCTCCCACCCCAATATGGTTTTACAAAAACCATGCCAAAACATGTCAGACATTGACAAAACTAAAAAGCTGATCACCAATTTCAGACATACTGGCTTTGCCAATGCTTGTTTATTTTTGTTTCCCATAATCTTATTGAAACTGGTTACACTGATTTTCCATTATGAATATTTTTGGGAAATACTAGCATGCATCAACATATGTTACTAAATGATGTTGCAAAGAAATGGTACCTGAAATTTTACAGTAGTTTTGCGAACTGTTTTTTTTCCTGCTTTCATTTTTTTATGAACATTTTATTTTGAAAGCAAAGAATCAGCAATCTTGCTTTCAAGCTTCTGCAAATATTTGCATCAAATCAGAGAGCATTCTGGGAGCATAATACATAGCCTCATATTGCTAAACTTTGCAAACGTGTGTACACATTTTTATACTAGAACCACTGTCAGTAGTGCAGTCAGAGCTTACATTTACTTAGAGCGCGCACCCTAATAATAAAGGCTTTCAATAATGAACTGTAAATACAAGTTTGAACAGCATTTACACATGGACAAAAATATTACCTTAACTGCAGACAATGCCCTTCCCTGATCCATAATGCGGTACTGCAAACTGGCAGCCAAAGGGTTTGTGCTGCAGGGGGTTGGGCCTACTTGTCCCAAGGACAACATACACATGAAAACTTGTTGCCCTTGACCCCAAACAATATGTCCTGGGCGTCGGGCTATAGGAATCCCACATCCCTGCTTCCTGAGACGACAACTGATACAAACACCACACTCTCATGATGTACTTACATGCTTGTTAAATTCTAAGCAGAAATTACGAATTAGTACAATGTACTCACAATTCTGCCAACATAGGAGTGATGACAGCCAATGCCTTGCTGCCAAATGGAGTCAAGCTTTAGGCATAACTACTACTGTTACAGAAATTGTCTCTGCTTTAGACATCTTAGATAGCTCTATCCATTCTATCAGCTTAAAGCTGCAACAATTTAGAACTATCTGCATGCTATATTACACTCCTGAAAGGATTGGGAAATGGGCTCGAAGGGCACGGGGGATGGGTGGGGCGGGGGAGATATGACACGGTGCCCAAAGTGCGGATTGATCGCAGCTAATATTGTCCATATGCTGTGTACCTGTCCCAAGCTGGATACTTTCTGGGGGAACGTAATACAATTTATTGGTCGTCGCCTCGGCCAGGATTTTTCCCCTACCAACAAGGAGATTATGTAAGGTCTTATAGAGAACACTGACCGAGGGTTGAGATCGCTCTTTTATATCGCTTTAGCTGCCGCTCGTCTCTGTATAGCACCAGCATGGATCTCGCCACCCCCCCGGCGTTTCCTGAGTGGTAGGTCGTCATGAAAGAAATACATGAGAGGGAACGTGCATTGGCTAGAGTTAGAGGTATACGGTCCTTACAGAAATTAGACCGCATATGGGACCGCTTTGTCTGATCTCCCTTACATGCATATTTCTACGACTCAAGACGACTCTTTCTACTATTCTCTATTTTTTTTTCCTATTTTTTTGGCCTTTTAACTTTCTGTTCATTTCCTTATTACTTTTGTTTACGCCTCTTATTTATGTTCTTTTTTGTCATTTGGATTTGGATTATAATTTATATGTACAAAATTATGGTTTTCGATTTTTTCTGTACCCTTTGTGAAAACTTAATAAAAAAGAGTGAGCAGTGGCTAGCACAGCATACACTTGCATGCCCTGTCCCACCACAATGTGTTATTTCTGCTATAAAGAATTTAAAACATCCAGTCTTTCTTTCACCTGTGAACGACCTGGACACTGAAACCTACTTTCACGAGCCACTAGACCCTTCCATTCAGTCTTAGTGTCTTAGAGGGCTTTGGAAAGCTTCCTTTTCAGTTCCTTACTCACACTGAAATAACCTACCCATTGCCCTTCCTCTTCCTGATCTCCAGTTGGGTGGTTTTTATTAGGTCGAGCCTCGAGTAGCGCGCAAGCGCTGCTAGGCGAAGACTTTAAGTAAGGGGGTTTCAGAAGCAGTCCAAACGCTCGTGCGTCGTGGCTGGCCTTTTTCGGATGGTTACGCGCGGCAGACATGTGTTTCCAATTATCGTGCCCAGACGCGTGCGCGATAATTGGAAAAACATGCCGGCAAAAGGCCATGACGCACGAGCGTCTGGTCAGCTGAGCAGGCTGCCGCGCTCGCTCGCCCTCGCCCCCGCTCCTCTCGTCCTCGCTCCATTAAAACGGCAATATTCCCCATGCTTAATTTTAATGTCGGTGCGAAACAAATGCGTCTGTTTTGGATGAAGAACAACAAGCGATCACAGGAGTTCAGTTTGACCCTTTTCTTAAAAGCTCTTGTCTAGGCTCCGGCAGAACTCTTAAGTAACCAGGACCCGATCCATTTCACGCATGCGTAGAGCTAGCTCGTTTGTCTCTGAAAAACATTGTAATGTCTGAGCGTGACTTCAGTACTTTGAGCGAACGAGCATACCGCTGTTTCTTGGCTCTGAGAAGCTCTTGGGAGCGCGCACGCATGTTTGGGGCTGAGCTGGCCGTGATCAAGGACGCGCAGGTAGTATCGGGAACGCTGGAATGTGATTCTGCGCAGTGCGTGCGGGGTGGCAGCTGCCGGGGCCGAAAGACATCGCGAGCCGCAGCCAGAGAACACCGTGCCCGAGAGCCGATACCAGTAACTCAGGAAGCCCCGCACCCTTAGAACCCCTAGTAACTTCCGAACAGAGCACAGCATGCTTCACACAGAGACCGTGGATCGGGTGGAGCTGTGCGAAGTCTGCTGACCTGGGTGAGTGATAGATGCGAGCACAGCCCTGTTCCACCTACCAGAGCAGACACCGGAACGCCAACTCTCCAAGCTGACAGCCACACCCGCCCCCAAGTACAATGACAGCCCTCCTATAACCCAACATTCTACTCCACATTAAATCGCCTCTAAACGTTCAGCCTTCACTGCCACCCAGAATTAAACCAACTCTCAACAGTCAACCCCCACCCAAAATGTAACTATCCCACATCTATATTAAACTGCAACATATGACTCACCACCCCTAATCCGACTGACCACTCCACCACGAATCTCTTCTAAACAGCCGCTTACTACATCTGAACAGGACCAACCTATAAGTCTCACCAAGACCAGCCTTAGAAGTCTGACCACTACACTTTCATCAACTGCCCGAAACCAAACCACTCCCACCAATATATAACTAACAAACCTTAGCATTAATCTGCAGCATATAACAGATCATCCTCCTGCATCTGTCAAACACCCTTTTAAGTTTATTTGGCAACCGCTGCTTCTGTCCAGCACCACTTTCAGTTTATCTGGCTAGTCTTCTCCGGTATTTATCCAGCTCCCCCGCTGTGTGTAAGCAATCGGCTTTATATCTAACTGCTCCATACTCGTTTTACTGAACCGCCCCTCCCACCCGCCCCCGGCCATGTCCAGCTCGCCACATTCAACTGCCTTGATGTCGAACAACCCCCTATGTTGAACTCCCACAAGTCAACGACCAACCCCCGCTTCAAACCATAAAGTCACCAAAAGCCCCCCAGACTACTCTGCCTATCAGCCCCTTCTCCAGTTGTTTTAGATCTTTGATCTCTTCCCTGACATGGCACACAAGTAATGCACATAACTGTTACAAACATTCGTATCAAAACGGTGTGTTACTCACACACAATAGTGTGTGTGTGTATGTATATGTGTATGTATGTGTGTATATATATATATATATATATATTATTTGGTAACTGCACAATGTTCAGGAATGTGTGTTTGACCTTATGGTCACAGCTTCTCCGAATAGAGGTGAGGACACTCATTCTAGCCTTTTTTTCGAGGTGGTTACAATCAGTACCAGGGCCGGCTTTAGTGCTGGTGGTGCCCAGTGCGAGTTGGCACCCTCCAATGCGTTGCTCCAGCTACACTGCTGTGTTGGAGCCCCCAATGACCACTACCACCTTTTAACAGTGTCCCTCAAGTCTCCATAACTGCTCTCTCTCAGATGCATTTAAATAGTTTTATAGCGCCGCCGTCACTCATACCAGTGTAGGGTGTCAGAGTATTTTACATCTCACACACTACACAGAGACAATCAATCATAGGTGTGCAAATCAGTGTATAGGAAATGTTACAGAAGACGGAGGACTACAAGGTGAAGGAGTCACATGTCATCCATACTGGTAGGCAGGATAGTTTGAGTGCTTATTCTGGAAAAGCACAAAGTAAGACTTTAAAACGTAACACCATGGTTGGGGGTTCTCTTTAATAATTTTTCTGTAATAATCAGAATTGATTTGTATCCAAATGAACCCTATTTCCAACGTTAGGATAAAAAAAAGATGGGAAAAAATCATAACGCTCTAATCTATACCTTGCAGTTTGCATGCAGCTATTTGATTACATTTAATCGCTCACTGTGCTATATTAAGATTATAACTTATAAACTGCAAGTAACAAAGGATCTTTCAGACATAAGCAGCAACTCACTGACCTAGTTACATTATATACACTTTGTGATCTGAATGGTACAAGTTCTTTGCAGCCTGCATATTAACCCTCTGTGCTATCTTCCCATGAGTCAAAACTGACACTAGATAAACTTCCTTTCTCTCTCTATGAAGAACAGTAATCACCAGAGTTTAGTTTATCATCAGTTATTGTTGTCTGAAAATCGCTGGAGGTCAGGGACGCAGCAGCAGGTGATTTTAAAACCATAATATACTTCAAACACAACAAGCATTGGCATAGCCAATAGGTCTCGCCTTTGGGACCTTATAAGTGTTTAGCCATGCAACACTTGATGTTGTTGCACAAAGGATATTGTGCTGGATAACTAAACACTTATAAGGTCCCAAAGGCGAGACCTATTGGCTATGCCAATGCTTGTTTTGGTTCTTGTTCCTCCTGTACAGTACTTCCTTTGTACATACATAAACAAAAAAGTGTAAGTGCCTACAAGTACCAAGACTGCCTAGTCTTGATTCATGACACCATCTTATAAAGCCACCTGTCTCTTCATCGTACTCTAGCAAGTTCTTCGTCATCCCTGACTTCACGCTTTTCTACATTTTTGTTCTCTTTCTCTCCCTAATTGCCCCCCTTTCTGCCATTCTTTTTCTTGTTCAAAGTCTCATGATAAAAAATAAGTACTGGTCCTCTAAAATGGGTGTTTTTGCCCACCGCTTGCAAACGTTTACACAAATTAGGCACGACTCGTCTATATCTGTCCTGATCTACTACGACTCCTGTTTTTGAATAATATTCTTTGTTATGTACTTCATGTCCATGCTTGTAAATCCATTAATAATTAAATTGCATACTACGTATGTCCTTGTCGTCAGCCACACTTGACTCTTCAATCCCATAAGTCGTACCGGTGTCACAGGCCACTCGCTGTCAAATTTAGGACAGAATTTAGCAATTTGCTTGAACTTTCCTTTCTACCTTTTGTTTCTTTTTGTAGTTCTTTGCCATTTACTTGAACGCCAGGACTATATAAATTAAGACTTTCCTTCTTGGAAAGTTTGCAGGAAGTAGTACCCGCTGGTGAGTTGTTTCTCTTCTGACCTTTCCTCTGATGTGGTCAGTGCTAGGGTGAGAATTTTAAAACTTTGCAATGAGATATTTAATCGATAAAAATTGAGAACAGTTGCCTCTTTTTGGATGTAAAATTCTATGTGAATCAAGGATTACTGGTTCATGAATTCTTCTCCCCACCCACTTGATGTACACAATTTGAAATCATCTCCCAACATTCCTTAACAGCAGTGTGGCATTACTCCCCATGTAGGTGTGTTTTATCTAAATAACAAGTGTTACATAAAATCTCACATGCAATGCAATAGATGCTTTTTAATCTTAGGTTCATGAAAATAGTGGTGCATTAGTGTGTTTCTTTTTAGTTGTGACTTTGTCGAAATTGTTTGGTTGCAAGCAATACATCATCATGTGCCGTAGTAGACCAGAAGATGAATGAATAGATCCAAATGCCATTCCTAACCTATGAGCACACATGACACAAGCCTGTTTGTGCACTTTAAATGTTGAGTTTGATTCCCACTTGACTGCAATAGTATCCATCTGGCTGTCATTGAGTTTGACTATTTTTAGCTTTTTAATTGAGCTGAGTCCAGGCCAAGTTTAAAGAGCTGCTGATGTACAAGTATTTGAAATTACATTAGCTCTTATCCAAATGTATGTGTCAGTTGCTGTCAAAGTGCATATATTCTAGCATTCCAAAGTAAATAGGAGCCTTGAGCAGACACGCTCTGCTGCTGGCTTAATACAATAAGAATGTATACAATTATGCTGTCCAACTCTTAGACCTTTACATATTATGTTGTGTATTTGTAAAGCGCACTATCACCCGTGAGGGTAGAGGGTATCCTCGTGCTGTGCTTAGCCCAGCCTACGGCAGATTGGGTAAATGAAGAGCCAAGTCTTCAGCCTCTTGCTGAATTCCTGAAGAGAGGAGGAGACTGATGTGGCGTGGGAGGTCTTTCCAAGCTTTATGATCGAAATTACAAATTGAAAACAATTCTACAAGCTATATTTGTCCTCTCTGTTAATGCACAGAGCGCTCCATCTCTCAGGACCTCATTATTTATCTGCCAGGGTTGCTTACTACAACCCACGAAGAGTATTACAGTCCTCCAGTAACCGTCTGGTAGGATTCCAAGAGTTCATCTGGCTAAAACTGGCAGACATTCCTTTTCTTTTTTGGGTCCGGTGGGAAAATTCTTCATTTGGATTTGTGACAGATCAATGATGAAGCATTATTTAAGAAAACGCTCAAGACTTGGCTCTCCATGCAGTAGCTATCTTCTTCCTTTCTCTTTCTGGCTATATCGCTTTGCGCTGGAACACTTTTGAGTAGCTGTGCACTTTAGAAGTCTCTTTACATTAACATTATATAATATAGATTGTAAGGTTATGACTTGACGCAGTAGGTAATCCAAAGGTTTAGATGCTGGACAGAAATAGGGTCAACAGGTCCAATAAAATGGGGGAGCCAAAGGTGCTATAGAAGAGGGGATAGGGTTGTAATGGTGTAAAGGTAACAAGCAGCTTGTGCAGTGCGACTGGTAGTACATGGGTTACTGACAGAATGCTAAGTCCATGAGCTGGGGCAGCAGAGGGCAACACGTGAAATGGGCAGCTACGTGTCCACCATGGGGAATCTGCTGCACCATAGCACCACACAATATGGGAACAAGAAGGGAAGGGGATGGGAGCAGCACTGAGTGTTAAGAGAAGGTTGCTATGCGAATGCAAGTTATGTGGTGTGTGGGTGTGTATGTATCAAGAGTACTTGAGTGGATGGATGAAGCAAGCTAGTACTCCTGGGAATGAATATCATGGCATGAGGTCAGGACAACTCCCACGAATGAGGCTGACCCTCAGGTAGGGATATGAGAGAAATTAGTCCTAAAAGCTGGTTAGGGTGAAAACAATATGCTCAGTGGGTTGGTTGGAGGAGGAAAATAGTATTGTTGTTCAGAGATCCTACTGCTTGTCAGGAGTAAACAGACTACATGTAGAGCACAAACAGGCAAATAATTGGTTCTCAGGAAGAGATTGACTTACCCCTTCAACCCACTCAAGACAAGTTCAGGCTCCAGGACTTTTGGTTCTCTGTTGAAATAGAATCTGAGAAACAACAAAACCAGAGGTCAGTGTCTAAGGGTGTACAAATCTGCAACCTCCAATCTAAGCACTGTACTAAGTCTATGTGAAAACATAAAAAGTAATTTTAGCTACCATTAAAGCAGTAGCGGCTGCTACCAACAGGGGTGTTGGGGCGGGGGAGGAGGGGACGGAGGGAGGGGGGAAACAAACAAAAAAAAGCACTTACCTATACCGCCGGCCACTGCCTCTTCTTCCTCCGTCCTCCTTCCGCAGGAAGCACACAGCCTCCCAGAATCCCCTGACGAATCCTGAGCGCCATGGTTCGGCGCTCAGACAGGGGTTGGCAGGCTGTGCATGTTCTCCATGCAGGCTGTGTTACAGCCTGCGTGGAGAACATGCAGAGTGCGCATGATGCTTTGGCCGGCCCCAGACGGCCAGCCAAACCATCATGCGCACTTTATGTGCTGCCACCACTCCTCCCCCTGTGATGTGGGGAGCCCAGCCCCGCCCCCCTGGCTTCAGCTGCAAGCTGAATACAGAAAACAAAATGATAATAACAAACGTTATCATTTTATTTTTTATATTCAGCTTGCAATTCAAGCAGTGGGGCGACGCTCCTCCGCCATAGCTGAGGAGCCGCACTGCATTCGGGTAAGCAACCAGCCTGACGTTCTCTGCAAACTGTTTGCTACCAGGCTTAAGGGGGCTTAATGCACTCTGTGATTAATCGCCTCCATAGAACTTTGTGAAACGTTGGACAGTATCTCTGTGGATACAATCAAAAGGTTATGAGGAACCATCTTAATAACTGATGAATAGCTGCAACTCTCAAAAATTGGTCCTAGATTAAGGCTTTGCGTGCTTAGGGGCCCTATTTATTTCCTCTGAGCAACGAAAGTACCTTTGTCCTTTCCAAACTTAAACCTGCAGTTTTTCTTCTGCTTGGTTATTCAGACAACATGCATTTCTATTTGTTGCCGCCATATGCCACCATACAACAAAAAACACTAGTTCCCTCAGAGAGAGCTTTAAGCCTAAGCTCCCCAGGCAAAATAAAACCTATTTGAGTATATTTCTTTACTTGGATACACACGTAAACAACATATAGGTGCTCCAAAAAATGGCGCAGTGCAGGTGCATTGTGACGAGTGATTGCTGGGGCGCGTGTGGAATTTACAAGAATAATAACCTGTCAACTGATAGGCAGTACAATTTTGATAGCACAGAACTCCTGTGTTAAGTATACTGTACATAAATCCGCAGTTGATGACCGTCAACAGTGCAATACATCGACGTTTCAACCTCTTATAATAACTTCACCGGAGTCTTCACCAGAACAAACAAAATGGTAGCAACCATGGTAATAAGTCCACTAATCCTGTAAAGGGTCCTGCAATGTCAGGACTTCTAAGTATTTCGGTTTGGAGCATTGCATAGGTAGAAAGAACACCGCCTGTACTGCTGCCCGAATAGAGGTGCACACACTGATCTAATGATGGTGTGGAAGTTGTTTCTCCAAACTGTGCCCTTTTTTGGAGCACCTATATGTTGTTTAACTGTGTATCCAAGGAAAGAAATATACTGATACAGGTATAACTGTATGTTTATTTTATTCCTCAGATATGTTCTATTTTGCCTGGGGAGCTTAGGCTTAATGCACTCTCCGAGGCAACCAGTGTTTTTTGTTGTGCGTTTACTGCCCAGGTGCCCTATGGTTTATTGATGAGCAGCAGCACAGTTTATCGTGCTTTTAGATCTCTTGGCATCCTTTGAGATTGTAGGAAATCCCTTGTTGTATTATAAATAGATCTTACATTTTGCTTTGTGCAACTATCTTTACAGCCTTGAAAAAGTCCCAGGCTTAAGTGCCCTTAGAGTGAAACACATGTTGGCTGATCCTTTATTCTAAGAATCAATAGAATCGAGATGATGACATAAAAGGGGTAAAGAGGATGAATAAGCTTTGTCTTTATTTTATCTATGTTGCAATTTATTAATGTAATCTGAATATGCGCAATTGACCCTGTGCTATTTGAGGTACCCTACGCTCCCTCTATATTAAGTCATACGGTATAAAGAGACAGAAGGCCTTATCCTTTTTTTAGGAGTCTTACTTGTACCATCCATTACTTATCCTTTCACCAATTATTGCCAATTTAGTGATGCTAGGCAACTGGGGTTCCTGTTTACTTGACATTGATTCTGCACAGAGAGTGCTCTCTAATGGTTCTGGGACATCTCTCTTCATTTTATTGATGAGGGGCCAGCATCTCTTCTTGTGCTTTTAGTTCGCTCTTCATCCTTCAAGGTGGTGGATGATCACACCTTAGTTGAGTATTTCCACTACTTTTTAAGTAAAGGTTCTGAGCAGGTGAGATTGGATATATTCAAATCTAAAGTGTGCATAGTGGACTGTGCAGTCCCATTGCGGTCATTCCTATCTTCGCTATTTTTTATCTTTAATTCTGTCCTCTCTTTGATCTCTTCAAAGAACAAGTATCCATACAGTCTTACGCTGATAACCCTAATATATATAATAATTTCTCTGCGGAGTCCATCCTAGAAATAGATCTCAACATATTGTCATTGAAATCCATATCTGGAGGGTGGCCATTTATCTTCACCTCCATAGTTAGAAAACAGAGCTGATTATTTTTACCCACATTGGCAGACCCTTTTTGCAAATTCTCTTGCACCTTCTAAACTCTTTGACTTTGCTCTAGAGACAGTAGAGAAAGTACAGTAGAAGAATCTTTGCTTCCTCTTCAGCTCAGATTCCACTCTGGCACTGCAGATAAGCACAGTGATAAGGAATTTTGTTTTTGGAAATTGAAGCCCATGCCGCCATTATTGCAGAAAAAACACCAGGCATTAATAGCCGCTATTAATTCCTGCTTAGACTATTAACTGGGTAATTTGGGTAATTATTGGACTCGGGAAAAGGGACCACGTCTCGCCTCCTCATAGAGCCTTTCACTGGATTCTGGTGGTGGACCATGTCGGCCTCAAATTGGCCTGTCTCTTATATGTCTGAACCACCTGACGTCACCCTATTTCACCTTTATGCAACTCCCGTGGCTCCCCAGTTGTAGCCTCTGCAGTAAAAAGAAGGCCTTGCTATTGGTTCCAAAGTACTGTTACAGCTCTGGTGACGGATGCTTCTTCGCTATACAGGCCTTTACAATCTAGCCGACAGATATCAGGCTTGCTCCCATAGACATTCTCATCACTAAAAAGCTGAAGACTGAACTGTTTGGCTGTGCAGACATTTGTAAGACCAGCACCAAGAGACCGTGTCAGGTAGTGTATGCTATGAAAATCCTACAGCTCTAGCACAAGAAAGATTAAAGGTTTTGTTCCTGAGAAGGACAAGAAGCCACAACAGTGCTTGGAGCTGTGTCGCTGTGCATTCTCTGTGCCTTAACGATCAGTAGTTAGTAGCATACCACTAGAGTGATGGTTAGTTAACAACTGATTTATTAAGCATATACATTAGATAAATATGTATTCTGTACTTATTTACCATATATTGAAAGCATTTAATATATATTTCTTTGTAATGTGTGCACAAATTCAATGAACTACAAGTGTAGGCTGCTGACTTCAAAGAGGCAACCTTCAATATACGAATTATCTCTCTGGCTTCTCAATGCGGCTGCATCGGGTGACCTCCAAAATCCCTGCATGGTCAGTGTTCCAACTTAGACCAATCACGTTGGAATTGCACACATCTCAGGCCACGTTTATAAAAGAAGAGTAGTCGGCTTCGAGGATACAAAGAGAAGAAAAGGAATTCTAATGTGCACATTTCATCAAGATGTCTACTTAGTCTTAAAAATCAAGCAGTGACATCACTGAGAAGAGTTTGTTGTTTTTAGAGCAAATATAGCTCAATTTACACAGGCAGTCAAGGTGGCACATAGTAACTGCCAAGAATGTCACTCTGTGTAAAAATAGAGTGTAACATCTTTGAGGAGGCAGGTGTAAGATAATGTAACATCGGCGCCTCCTCCTCCTGGCGAAGAGGAAGTATTTTTACAGACGGCCAAGTAAGATACCGACAAGTTGAAGGTGCTAATGTATTGTAATTGCACCTAAGCCAGTGAGACAACAGCTTTGATTTTCTATATATGTGAGATACTTATCGTTTTTTCTATAGAATAAACTGCCCTGAGTTTTCCATTGTATGTGCTATTGTGCACTCTGATATGCATTATGAGAGCTAGCTACAGCCTTTTCAGCCATGAGTCGGCAGCACCGAAGACAGGATATGCAAATATAAATATACTTCTTTTATGGGTTCTTTTGAGATTTATTTCTCCTGTACTGACTGGTTGTCAGGCTGCTGTATATTTTTTGCTTTCTAAAAAAGCAGGTTCTAAACTGCACCCTCTGTGAACATTGCATGAACTCTCCCTGGTTATTTCTTCCCAATAATTGCATCGACTTAAACACAAGTAATGAGGCTGGTGGTAGGCTGAAGGGGAGTATTTGGCAAACTATCCTTCCAGTGTAAAGCAGCACCCTAATGGCAGGCAGATCGTACTGTGCACCTTGTACTCACCTTTGAATGTGCAAGTTTCACATGGGGCCAGATGTACGACGCACTTTACCAGTCATAAACGGCATGTACCAACCCTATTCTGCGAGTCGGTAACCTATTACCGAATCGCAGAATAGGGTTTGCGAGTCGTTCTTAGGAAGAGGCGTGTTAAAGGCTCCCAGCCTAATAGCGAGTCGCATTGGTATGCAGGATTGTTTTGCGACTGGGAGTGCGCTCGCAAAACATTTGCAGTTACCACCAACTTCAAGATGGTGGTAACCCATTCGCAAACGGGAAGGGGTCCCCAAGAGACCCCTCCCCTGCTCTTAAAAAATTAAAAGTTAGCTTTTCATTTTTCAAATACATCCGGTTTCATTTTAAGGAAAATGGGCTGCATTACAAAAAGAAATTGCTTTATTTAAAAAGCAGTCACAGACATGGTGGTCTGCTGTCCTCAGCAGGCCACCATCCCTGTCAGTGCAGGCCACTCCCAATGGGTCGCAGAGCGAGACCTCATGAATATTAATGAGTTAGGTCTATTTGCGACCCACTGGGAATCGCAAAATGGGCCAGATGTACGAAACTTTTTTTGCTCAGAAACGGCCCCATTTGCAGAATCGTCCCATTTGCGACCAGAAAAAAGCATTTTTTGATGTACCAAACCCTATTTGCGATTCGGTAACCTATTACCGAATCGCAAATAGGGTTTGCGATACGGTGTTAGGAAGGGGCGTGTTTAGGACATCCCTTCCTAATACCGAATCACAGCAGTATGTAAGAATGTTTTGCGACCAAAATGCAGTCGCAAAACATTTGCATTTCACCACCAACTTGAAGTTGGTGATACCCCTTCGCAAATGGGAAGGGGTTTTGTGAATTGTAGTGCAATCATTTTTTCAGAGCAGACAGTGGTCCCCCAGACCTCTGCCTACTCTTAAACAAGCATTTGCAATGCAATAGGTCTTGCATTATTAAAGTTTGAGCTATTGGCATTGCTAAATAATGCAACACCAATAGCTCAAACTTTAATAATGCTGGCTGGAAAAAAAAGTAACAATGGAATTATATTCTCCTGAAGCCACATTTTAAACAGGACTAGGTATTTCACAAACATGACACATAATCCACAGCCTACTGCATAATCTCAGATTACAACAACCAACACATTGCAGCTCAAACGAAAGCAAAAAAAAGAATGACACGTGGTGCTGTGCACTGGCATGTTCTCTCCGAAGTTTAATCTGTCACCATACAGTTGCCAATTGTAGAATGCAAGTACTAAAGTGGTACTAATGAGGTTAATCTTTTCCCCAGCCAGTAGTTACTTTTCCAGATATTGTTCTTAATAAAGCGCTCTCACCCACCTCCTGGTCTTTTTATGTGCAAAACGAAAAAAGCCTTCAAAATAAACATAGATGCACAAATAGACACACACAGACGTGAAAGCACAGATACAAAGAAACATGCATACACAGACACAAACGCACACACATACATGCACACATTTGGAAACACAGCCACCTGCAGCCATATACACAGATACATGCAACCACACAAGCATACATACTCACACACTCATGCACACATTCGCATGCAACCACGAGCACATACAAACACAGACACACGCGCAACCTTGATGGAAAGAATTCGCCCCCAAGTGAAACTATTGTGAGCAAGAATCCATTTTAAGGCTAGGACTTATGGCTCACCCAACACAAGAAAACTACTGTCACCGTACATTTTCATACATATCAAAATACCGCGGAACAGGAGCACCTCACGGAGGCTCCCGGGGTTAGGGATTACCGAAGGTAGTTATCCCTGTGTCCATATACACAGATACATGCAACCACACAAGCATACATACTCACACACTCATGCACACATTCGCATGCAACCACGAGCACATACAAACACAGACACACGCGCAACCTTGATGGAAAGAATTCGCCCCCAAGTGAAACTATTGTGAGCAAGAATCCATTTTAAGGCTAGGACTTATGGCTCACCCATCAAAAGAAAACTACTGTCACCGTACATTTTCATACATATCAAAATACCGCGGAACAGGAGCACCTCACGGAGGCTCCCGGGGTTAGGGATTACCGAAGGTAGTTATCCCTGTGTTACCCCCGCCACCCACCACCCCGGCCGAGATTGTCTTTCCATGTGTAGTCCCTAGCTCTACTCATGTGGAAGTGTGCTGTTTTTTGCTCATCGGAGCGTCACAGATGTGCTTGAAGACCAGCCATCCCTGAACGAGCGACTATGGGGTTCGGCAGCGCCGAAGGAGTCTGTCCCACGGAGACCACGAGGCTCAGCGGGACCGGAGGAGGCGGATCTGCAGAGACTCACAAGGTCTGTTTCGCGGTCCAGTGAGTGTACCACTGGGGGAGTCCTCCTAGCTCCATAGCTCCCACTTTTGCCGACCGCAGAGTGATTGGTCCGGGAGGGCAACGCTGAGGCGAGCGGGGCGCAAGCGCCCTCATGAAGTGGTACGAGACTGGGACTCTCGCGGAGGAGAATCGCTGACTCTACAGAAATTGCCGGGGCACTATGGAGTGCGGCGGACGCCGGCTAGAGCGGAAAGGGATGCTCAGAGCCGTTAGCGGAGGCTGCAGACCCCTCCCCCCCCAATAAACATTGTGCAGCCAACAGAGAGGCGAAATAAACAAGCAGGGAATCGAAACATGTGGTGCGCACGCATCACAGAGGGGGGGGGGAGCCTATCGTCTGTGCCGCGAGCTGATGCGCGTCCTAGACACGGACGGGAATGGGCGGAGCAAAGGCGGGACATGCGCCCGCCTTTGCCCAATTGCGTGCTGTTTTTCTTATAAAGACGCACGCAAAGCCCAATAGCTGGGGGAAAAACGAAAAGCACACGCACGAGCGTGTGCGATTCCTAGGTCACTTTCAAAACCCCATACAAGAGGTCTCGCGCTGCGCACTGCAATGCTAGGCCCGAGACCTAAAAATGAAAAGAAAACTTTTTATTTTTATTTTTGAAACGCATCCCGTTTTCCTTTGAGGCAACATGCTGCATTTAAACATTTTTTTTTTTATTGTAAAGCATTCACAGACATGGTGTTCTGCTGACCCTACCTGGCCACCATCTCTGTGTTAGCGATTCCCAATGGGACGCACATTGTGACCTACCTCATGAATATTAATGAGGTAGGTCTATTGTGACCCCATTCGGAATCGTTAAAGGTGTGTGACACATATTTGTACATTTGCGAATTCCTAATTGCGATTTGCTAATATTCGCAATTAGGAAATCGCATACGGGATGCTACGTACATCTAGCCCAATTTCACTTATTCTGCACTCTTATTGGAAAGCAGAACTAGTGATAGGAAAGGACAGTTTTACTCAGTTATAAAGCCGCACACAGGAAATATGTATTACACAGAGGATCCTGTCATATCACTACAAAGGGTGTCCTTTACTTTCTTTGTGATACATGTTCTGGCCTCAGAACTTGTTTGTAATGAAGAAGAATCACTAGAATCCTGTAATAGTTTATTTCAAGTGTCTGGGTCCCTTACATTGCACACCCCTGCTCCTATTCTCCTTTCATCCCCTCTCTGGCACGCCCTCCCCCCACCCAGCACTGTCAGCACACAGTCCCTCCTTCCAGCTCTCACCAGCTGAGGTGACAGGCAAGAGCTCTACTAGCATTCATTTCGCCCAGTAAAAACACACTGTACATAAAATTGCAAACAGCTCGAAAGTGCAACACTAAAACACTTCCATTGAAATCATTGTTGTATTGTGTAGTCTGCAAGATATGCCACTCAGGTCAAACCTATGAAATGCTCCTCTCTGATCCAAACTGAGAAATAAATAATGTTGTAATCTTGCTTTTCCATTCAATAGGATGTTTCAGAATTGTATCAAATATGTGTTTAAGTACATTACGGCTACACGTAGAAAACATGGCATCCTTCCACAATAAACTATTGGATACAGTTATTGTGGTTTCTTCCATTACTCCCCAAACAAGGGGCTATTGAGAAACTGGAGACATGGGCGTTATTGCATAAAGGAATACTGTCCATGCACAGTATTTAAGAGGTCACTTAATATAAGGAATTCAAGACACCAAATGTGCATAATGAGGTTTTTGCAAGTCACTTTAGAGTTCCATGACCTTCTAAAGGCTCTCAGGAGTATGTCTCCTGCCTTTACATGGTCTTGGAACACCCTATTGGCTTGCATTGTCCAGATTCCATACTACATATAATGAATGATCATGTATGTTTATTCTTTTGTTATATCAAGTAACTTATAACAACCAACAGAACCTACTATCTGCAGACATAAATGGGCATTCTGGTTGATGCACAGCAATTTTGATAGTGTTGAAAGTAACTGTTTATGTTGGAGTGTATAAAATGGCTATTTTCACATGGAAAGCTCATCCAAATGCCTGTCAATTAACAGACCTTGAAGTGCCCTTGGGAGCGTTTGGCAGGCCTTAACACAAGGCTTTTCACTCATCCGGTCTGACTATAAGGTGTTGGTATGACAGTAGGTATGAATCAAGCTCGTTGAGACTCATCACTTGTGAAGTACCTTTTTGGCCACCGATGTTTGGGGACATACAATTTCCTCTTGTATTTTACCTCTACTAACCATTAACTCAACAAAATTACCGCTACATCAGCATTCCCTTCTTTGCATTTACTTTGTGCACTATTACTGCGTCAAAGGGTAAACGAGTTAAAATAATTAGACATTAAACATGCATTTATTTGAATTTGCTTTAGGGAAATGCTGTTTCCTGTAATTAAAAATATGTTAGACTGAACCTTAATATTATATAACTATTAATATTGGTTAGTGTTAGGGCTAGCCTTATGGTTAGGATAAAGGTATTATTATGTTAATATGGTTTAAAATGCAATAAATTAATTTGAAATTATTGAGTTTAAAAATACCATTTTGGGGGCAGGAGTGGTGGTTTAGGTTAGATTAGCTTCAGGGACTAGATAAGACCCAAGGGAGGTGGGAGAAAGCAGGTAGCACTGCTCTTGCACCAACAGCCTCCCCACCCTGTCAGTGCGGATATGCAGACCCGACTGACAAGCGACTCTCAGAGAACCGCCGATTGTGCAGTGCCGGCTCACCATCCTCAATGTGACAGCAGAGAGCACGGCTTCTGGCATGGAGTGGGCCAGATTGAACTTATGTTGGTGAGGTGAATTGGAAGGGCATATTTCAAGGGTGGTGAAGGTGGGTAGCAGGAAGTTATTTTTTTATGTTATAATTGGCTCCTCGTTACTCCTCTACCCCTGCTCAGCGGTTGAAAGCAAGGGTGGATGAATTTGGAGGCCACATATAATATAAAATGATAGAAGGGTAAAAGGTGAATACGTGGTTCTGAGTAACATCATAGGCAACTCAAGCTTCACTCTAGTTGTCTGTTTAATGTTGCTCAGAACCCCTTCGTTAAAAACATCTGTTATTTAGTTACCCAGCTATAATTCTATATGTTATTCATGCCTCTCTTTGAGTGCCACTATTGTGAATACATGTTCTAAATCTGGTAAGTCACTGCTATGACGTAGAAACAGTGGGACATTTGATATGTAATCGAGGTAGTCTAGGCTGCTGGGGCAGGGCTCTCCGAGAACCTGTGAGTGTGGTGCTGGCTCTTTTCTCTGATGAAGAGCAGAGAACACAGCTTCAGGAGCGGAGAGGAGAGGAGGGAAGCCACAGAGGGTGGTTGGGGTGGGTAGCACAAGGCCAGGTATTTGGGACAGGGAGAAGTTATGTTTTATACGGCTCCCGCATTACTCCTCTGTCTATGAGTAGCAGTTAAAAGCAGGGGCAGATGATTTTGGGGGCTATACATAGCTTTAAATTATACATGGGTAAAAAAAAAATGTTAAGGGATGTTTTTTCACCTCAGGGTTCAGAGCCACCTCACAGACAACTGAAACATCACTCTCATCATCTGTTTGATGTCACTCAGAACCCATTGGTGTAAAACTTCCCTGTTATTCACTATTACGAATTTTTCATTCCACCTGGTGTTGATAAAGATTAGTGTAAGGATTCATTCAATTAAAATTAATTACGTAAAATGATATACTAATACTTGACATTTATCATAACTTAGTGTAGTGTTAGCAGGAGGATTGGGGAAGAATACACTCTTTATTAAGAATAGTTTAATAGTCCAATCAGTGAATATTTCTCAATGGTAAGAGCTAGGGCTAGGCACTTGTGATGAGGTAAAAGTAAAATAGAGGAGATGTTGTCTCAATAATAGTATTTTTATTGTTAAAGTAGTCTGACAGTGTAATGAAAGAGGTGAAAGTGTCAAGATAGTAGTAGGAGAGATAATGGTAACTGTAGCTCTGTGAAACTATAAGACATAAGAAATGCCACAGGCAAACTTTCAATGTTTCTTTATCCAGTACAATTGTCCAGTCTCCCTGCAATTACAGTTAGTCTATTTGTGTTATAATAGCAGAACCGCCGTTGCTGTATGGCTTCTGGGCTCATATCTAGTCTCTGTAAAATCTTACTTCCCAGCAGTCAGTGAGTGGGCTGTATTGAAACAGTGGAATTGTGTATGTTGTGGTTTGAAGTGTTCAATGAGAGTTGTATGTTTGGTCGATTTGGATTAGATGGCTGTCCTCCATCCACGCCTGTATTATGGTGATCAGTTGGTTAGGGTGGGTGTTGTTGTTGAATTACAGGTGTAACTGAGTCATCTGTATAGAAATATGATCGTATACCAAGTTACAAAATGTTCAATGAGATTGTTTAGAGGATTGTTGGACACTTTTTTGGAAAGAAGTGGATGAAGTAGTTACTCCCCTGTGACTAGGGAGAATTTTTCAGGAAATCCTCTTTATGTGATTTGAGAAGTGTAACCATAGACAGTTTGAAACAAATGGTGATGGTTGTTTTCTTGTCTGCAAATTTCTGATGAAATAGAAGAATAACAAAAATGAGTTACCCCTTTTGAGGAGAAATGAATTTGTTTCATGGATGTCTGTGAAATAAAACACAATTGCTTTTGGCTTTAAGAATTGTTGTATTTTTAGGGACTCAACTTTTTCTGTTCTCTCAGTAAAAAAGGTGATGGCTATAGGATAATTACTAAAATTAATTCAGGTGATGATAAATACAGACTCTTCTTCCAAGATTTAGATTCAGAATGGGGTTGGGTGTTTGGACACGTGTGAGGAAGGAGGAGTGTAAGTTCCTTTTTGGTGGAGTGTAATTTTTTACCTTAAGTTTTATTGGTACTGTAAACAGACAAGAATGACAGTAATTGTACGTGTAGTGCAAATTGCATAACTCTCAACAAAATGTACTTTAAAAAAACTAGAAAGTGGTACTGATGTATCTCCTTCTAATATTTATCACAGTATGTCCACCAGGACCCCTCTTCATTTCTTAGAACAGGGAGAGGGTTAAAGATGGGGAAGTCTCACCAACAAAGTTAACATCTCTGTGTGGCATTGTAGCAGCTGGGGGCTTCCGACATGATGGACACAGAATCTCCTAAGCTTCCCTCCACGATATGTATATCCATGACATCAATTTATGCCAACCCGTGCAGGGTACAGACGTATTGACGCATCACGCAGCAAACCAGAGTAATACCTCTAGCCTTTAACAGTCACACAAATTCCTGCTGGATAGGACCCATGCATTTCTATCTCTCTCTGTGAAATGTGTTGTCAGGGAAAACCCCACTAGGATGTCTTTCAATTAGTGCCTATTTCTACGACTGGCATTACTGCTGAGCTCCCCTTACCTTAATCCATGGTGTGTCATACAGTTCCAGAAGGAAACATCTCTTAAGTCTCCCAGTCTGAGACTCCAGAGGGTTTTCCATATCTTCTGCCATCCATACACCCATTCACCTGCTTCCTCATCCTCTGGGACTCCTAGTGTGTGTATACTTGTAATCTGAGCGCCATTCTCCAGTAATTCCATGTACCTAGCTGTTGGGGTTAGATGCCTCTGAACTGATGAAAGTCCCTCCTGTATGTTTTTGATTGTTCTTTGAGTTCGTTTTTTACACGTTCCTGCAGTGCATGAAACATTGAGTTCATCTTGTTTACCCTAGGTAGTGTCTTTATTGCTCTTGATCCAAAGGTGAGTAAACATCCGGTGTGGGAAAGCCCACATCCTGACATCCGGGAAATCAAAGGAAGGTTATTACCCCCAATGCCTCTTCATCTCGATGCCCACAGAGATTTGATCTAGGAGCAAAACAGTTTACTGTGTGGTACTCCTTTTGTTGTCTCTTCAAATTTTGGGATCCGGGACACACCTCCTCTTTGGCTCAATTCTCATTGAGCCCTTCAGTACAGAACTTCTCAAACCTCTTTCCAAGATTGCTAATGCTTTCGCACTTCGTAGCTTTCAGTACAGCTTGTGTCGTAGGCAGCTAGCCCCTCTCTGCCCTCAATATTTCTTTCACTTCTTCATCCAAGAGATGTATACCATCGGTGGCAAGTTCCCTACATTCGAACATTGTCTTTCAGATCGGGGCAGAAGGATGCTGTATGTAAACTGTCCGGACATGCCTCGTGCTCACTGCTCTAAACCATGATTCCCTGAAGGGTGATGGCTGCTCCTATAACATGGCGTTCGGGGGGGCTGTTTGACTGTTGGGATCCTGTGCTTTCACTACCTTTAATCCATCTCTGGGCGCTGTTATTTCCCCTCTTGGTTTTCTCTTTAATTCACATCAGTAACAGGTAAAATCACGCTCCCCGGTAGGGTGAACACCAGCTCTGAAGCAGCATCTAGGCTCTGCCCTGGTGGACTGTCTCTTATGTGAGCCCCTTCATTCTTGTCTTTATTTTGAATTAGTAGCTTCCATTTTGCCCGTGCTGGTAGACCACACAACAATGTTGTTTATGCAAGTTTATTTTTATGATATTCTGTTCCAGTGAAGACAATTCTTGCTTGCCATTTTTCTTTTTGGTATTGATATGCCTCTGCCTGATGGCCATGGCAGGGATATAATGTTATGAAGAGGGCAATAGGAGACCTGTTTACTCTCTTTTGGTTAGACTCTTTGCATCTCCCCAAACACCTCATCAGTAAATATGCCATTGTTCATGGGCTAAAGACATAATAGTGGATTAGTCCTTTGATGATATCTGCATTCGAAGGATGGATGATGTCACTTCCTTTAACCCTGGCATTTTAATGTGTGCCTTGGTGTTGACTATTGGTTTGACATTTTGACCATTTTATATTCATTGAACACCCAACTCCACATTCTGAGGTACAACATCCGAGAAAACGATGTCTGAAGATATAGCTAGCTGCCATCCTATTTGGGGGGAAGGGGGGGGGGAGCAATAAAGACATTTCACAACCAGTCTTGTGACATGCTTTCTCCCTAAAGTCCAAATCTTCCTATTCATGTTATCCTTAGTTAAAAAATAAAACTTATTACACGTTTGATGCCACATGTAGTGGTATTGAATGGTCATTTGCTAGTTAAATCATAAAATAACAGAAGGGTTTAAATCCTTTTAGGGGAATAAAATATAATTTCAGTATATAAACCACATATTAAAATAGGCATTCCCTAAATAAGCTAGCAGCTGCCACCAGATTCTATACTCATTCACTTACTCTACAGCCCACGTTTTGATTAAGAAATATTTGACTTGATCAGAAAAAACGTTGTTAAAAATTTGAGGCGCAATGCCACAATGATTCAGCATTCCACAAGATGTTTCAATCCAAAGTGCTAAATTAAAAAAATATATAAATTATTTGTATAGAGAGCCAACTCTTGGTCTCACAGCTTGCCTTTTACACTGCTGAAGCACGTGTAGATTTGTTGTCCAATCCATTCAAGAGTTTTGCGCACAGTATCCAAGGACTGTCAGGAATATATTGAATGAAAGGTTGAAAACTGACTTATAGAAGTGTACACATTTTCCTCCCTGTTGTCAGTCGGGATCTTATATTGCTGTTGTTAAATATGGAAACTTTTTCAATGAAGCAAATCTTTTCATAGCTTCCTTGTGTTTTGACTAAGTCCTATAACATGTTTTTCAAGTATGATAGACTACTTCTTGGTTAGTTGCTATGATCTTCACCACTGCGCTCGCTGTATGTACTTATGGACTACTGTGTTTCTCTAGCCAGCCATCATTCACAATCAAACTAAAGATTGTACATGGACAGAGATATGCAGTCATGTTACACTGCACCCTGACAGCCACTTACTTTTTATCATGGTCCCAGGTGTGACCTACTTCTTGTCATATCAGCGTTTCCACCATACACAGAAGATCATTGCTGCAGAAGAGGTATCTAACAACCCCCAAACGCATACGATTCTGTATTGGCTGCACATCAATCCTGTCCCTTAGCCTCTCTGGCCACCTGCCACAGGAGACACATTGTGGGATGCGTGTCGTGGTCCATGGTCACCAGATTACTCAGGGTGCTTGCACCACCTGAGACCTCATCACTGATTGTTGTTCTTATTCGCAGTAGCTGTTAGGACATACCCCAGCTCAAGCAAAATAGTGGTAATCACACTAGACACAATACAGAAAGGAATGACCTCAATTTAAGTTCCAATGGGATCGGTCCTGAGGACACTTTGGCCACCGCATCAGAGGTTAAATCTATAAGAACTTGCTTGCAGCATTTCAATCAATATTAGATAGACCAGAATTAAAGGTAGCTGCTCTGGAGGTCCATATTAATTCCAGGATTAAAGATGGGATTTATCTCAGGAAATGTAGTTCCTGCAGACAAAAGTAGTGGTTGTGGAATACTGGAGCCACAGGAATGTTTGATTCTGTTAGAGGGCCTCCATTCCAGAAACAGCCTTACCTTCCTGGCAACATTTATACCAGAACTGGCCAAACAAAGCTTCACTCCTCTGCTGGGATTTCAAAAGCACACAGAATCCTCAGCGTGGACCTGTAAATGAGGAACGATCCAAGCTTCATCATAGGTTGCTTTCTTCGACATAATCAGGCACACCTGATCATTAATGAAGCCCGACAACAGGGCAGTTCTTTCCCACACAGCACACCAGACAAGATCCTCATACAAGCTGATTTGTGACACAAATCCAACATATGGAGATAGAAGTTCCTGCCCTCCAGGGCAGACAGAGACAGGGTGATTGGCACAGAACCTCTTCAGCGATAGGGGCAACTCCAGATTTCCACTGAAAACCTAATGAGTGGCCCACAACTGTTGCTTTGTCCCAAGTTATGAGACTTTATGACCTCCCTAGTTCACCAGTTATTATGCTACGTTACTAGACACACGGTTACACTGGTCCATTTGAAACCTCCAACCGGATTAGGCCTGATGGGTACAGGGGAATGAGCCCCTCTCAACTAGTAGGACTTTCTCGTTGACAAGGTTCATTTTTCTACTTTGATATTGGTGTGAGAGTAGGTCAATTCAGCCCATTTAAAATTTAGAGTTTAAAGTTTATTGTTTTCTAACAGATAGAGTCTCACAGTCATATTGTATACTGATACCTCCCCCATCTGCCCTCCTCAATAGAAGTGTCTTTAGTACACACAGACTTCCCCACCAGCCTCCATCTCCCCTTATCCTTCCCCTCATTTATACAACTCCCTCAAATAGCACCTGCTCCCCCTGGATTAGCACCTAGAGAAGGCCCATGAACATGCCTGGAACTTACTCCACACATCTCCAAATACCTCTCTCACACAGAGATGTCCCGCAGTAAGCCACTGAAACTAATATCCCTCAGTGTGAACAGTATGTTCAGCTACATTAAACATAAGAAGGTATTGCCCTATTTAGCCAGAAAACCAGGCATTCCATTCATTTATGAGACTCACCTCTTGGTACCTGAATCAGAAGAGACTGATTAGAGACTTGGTGGGTACCGTGGTGAGTAGCAGTAGGACATGACCAGCAACTGAAACTGCACAAACAACAGCTAACTCTCTATCCTCCAAGCATTGTGGAGTGTCGATATTGATCGGGAAATCATTACCGCACAAATACTAAACACATGGTATGCCCTACTACAGAGGTATGTCTTTGCCAAAACTATGTAGTACCATAAGCACCTCAATGGAGGTAGGAAGTGAACATACCCCCAACACCTCCAAAACCCCTTTCCCATCCACCATATCTGCTTTCTAACAGAGCCTGAGTCCAAACCCGTGATCAATAGAGGCTACTGGAGCATAGCCTCCAACTCTATTCTTGATAGGAATGGCTCAGTAGAGTGACACAATGTGAAAAACAGAACTATTCTTCATAACATCATTGATGACCATGGCCTACTTAATACGTGGTGACTACTCCACTCCAGGGAAAAATGTATACATTTCTGCCCTGTGTCCACAGCACATTCCTAAAATTTATTTTTTCTGTTGTCCTATGGCATTTAACTGAGTGCTCTGTTCTGTAGAGAGGGTTCTCACACCATTCACTGTATAGGATCAATCTTGAACTAGGCCATGACTTCTCAGCATCAATATGATGGAAAATGAACGTCTCCATATTTAGTGACCCAACAGAATATCCTTGAAAACTCACTTGTGCACATATCTGTACTTCCTTAGACACTCTTGCCATCTTGCCTGTGGATCAAAGTATCTGTCTGGATGAGACTAAGAGGCAGCAGCCATGCAACTATAAGATGCATATTTTCAAATTCCAATCCACAAAAACACGCAGAAAATACCTGTTTAATGGTTAACAGCCAAGAGTATGAAATTACGTTATGAGCGTTAGAGTTAAAATTAGCCTGTGATTTTTACAAAGTAGATCATTAGCAGCCCACTATTGTAGAAAATAACTCAATTACCCCTACCTGGACCATTGGCTGTGGTCAGTGCCAACTCAACAAAGAACGCTTTCGCAATGTGCACTGGGACTTATGGTAAACTGAAAAAAATCTTTCTCAAAACATCTGTAATGATGATCTTCTTAGGGATGAAGAAGGGAAGGAATCTTTATTCAGTCCATTTCAAGGAATGATCTTCTCAAATGATTGTCTTTGTATTTCAGTTTCCATCCATGTGGTCAAAGGGTATAAGTACAAATAGGAAGACGCAAGCAGCCCACAAAAAAACCTGCTGGTGAAATACACAGAGAATAACCAGAAATAATGTTGTCCTTATTTGCCCACTGCAGGCTCGACACAGAGTCCATCAGTAAAAAGCTGAGATTGCAAATGAGATGTATGTGTGTGTGTGTTTGTTTTTGTTGGAAGGATTAAATACAGCTAACACCAACTCTGAAGCAATCCTTCCATGTGGTGGGTACCCTGGGCGAATCTGCAATGACACAAATGTTTCAAAAGCCACATTATCGGCCAACAGTTGTCTGGAGAGCTTAACTCCTGATGGACATATGTGGAGGCTAAAAATCACTCGATGCAGGTATGGAGCAATCTCCTCGAGGCTTTTTAGAGCTCAAACTGGTTCTACAATTATTTCTGCAAAATATCCAGTGCTTGATGGTGAAAAACCTAATCAATAACCCAGCAACAGTGTTTTATATATTAGATGTTAGGGAGAAAGAAGACCTTTCCAGCTACACGTACTGCCCTGGGGAAGGGGGTCTGCTATAATTGGTAATTCAGCTAAGAGCAGTTGTTGCCAGATGGAATAATATACATACGGGCCTCTTTGTGATTCACAAACATATAAGGTGACCAGCCCAATAGTCTGGGGCCCCTGCTTTATTCCCTGGTTGAGGAAGTTTGTGTAGGTGTTCCGCCAAATACCACTCACATTCAGTGTTATACATTTAGGACTAGACTATGACTATTGGAGCAGGGTCATGACTGGTTTGCGTATGGCTTGGTCCAAACTGACGTGGCACGGTGGGTTAGACAAATTGCAAGCATTCCTCCCATCACCTTTTGTGTGTTTGATGTACTGTCCTAAGTGGAAAGAGTATGCCCAGATGTGGGTCCCGTGGTCACTGTACCACTGGAACCAACCTACACCAGACTGATCTGCCCCATTCAGGGCAAAACCGTTCTTTAGTTGTTTGTGTTCCGGTTCTGGGAGGAGCTGGCCTGCAGTTCGGGCTGGGCTATTCCTATTGGAGCAGGGCCGAGACTGATTTGCATGGGTCCAAACTGTGGTGGCATGGTCTGCAAAATAACGATGGGTAAAAATGCCGGCCAGAGTGATTGCCAGTGGATTGACTTATTTCAAGCATTCCTCTCATCACCTTTTGTGTTTGTGTGCGTTGTACAGCTCTAAGTAGTAAGGGTATGCCCAGACGTGGGTCCCATAGTCACTGTGCCAATGGAACCAATCTACTCTCGACTGATGAGCCCCACTCAGGGTGAAACCAGACTTGGGTTGCTTGTGTCCCGGTTCAGGGAGGACCTGGCTTGGCAGTGTGGGCTAGACTAGAGCATGGTCAAGAATGGTTTGCATATGGCTGAGTCCAAACTGAGGTGGCAGGGTGGGCAAAAGAACAGTGGGTTGAAATGCTACCCTGAGCAATTGCAAGGAGCTAGTCTCATTGCAAGCATCCCTCCCATCACCTATTGTGTGTTTGATGTACCACCCTAAGTTGAAAGGGTATGCCCAAACATAGGTCTTGTGCTCACTGCGCCACTGGAATATTCCCTCATGTATACATGTTTACAATTGTAAGTCCTGGAAAGGTATTACTGTTGCAGATTCCCAGGAGTATCTTGTGTTTTTCGTACACCATACAAACAGTATATTTAGTATGGGGGAGTAAGTTTATGATTTTATTTCGTGATTGGGTCCTTTGTCTGTACAATAAGTTTGATATCTTGCAGATAGAGTGCCAAGAACCATTAAAACACTCCTTGTACGGTTTTTCTTGGCTAGACAGGTGTAGACATCAACAATACCTGGAAGATTTGGTCTAGAATAAAGAACGTATTTGTAAGTGTTTTTGAGAATTTTTCTTAATTTTGAACTCTAAACCTTTGCATATATTGTTCTTAAAAGACCGCTGATATCTATCATAATACTGTTTTCCATTTTTTTATTTGAATTAAGTATACATCTAACATTGGTAAGGGCTATCTTCTAATTTACATAGTGGTGCTATTACTCTTGCTGTGAAGGATGAGACTTAACGTGCTTATCTTTTTGCATGTAGCATAGTATACATAATTTATGGGAAGAAAGATACTCTTGGATGTGGTAACTAACCTTTACAGTAGCCACTTTTGTAATTCTGTCTTTCACTTCCCTTGTTTGTAATGCATATATTTTTTGGAACAGCCTTTGTGAAATAATGTAATCAAGTGGACTTGTTTCAGTCTTACAACTAAAACAACCAACACATTTCTTCCTTTGTAACCTTACTTTGTAAGTTTCGTGTTTGCTAATGAGGATACTGTTCGAAGCACTCTGCAAAAATAATAATAAGAATTTATTTTTGTAGTTGGTTTTGATCAACTTTTAAAAACTTTATGGCATCTTCTAAAACAAGATTTCAAAACAATATGCATAGTAGTCCGTATTCTCTATTTTGAGTGATAATCAGTCAACGGGTTCTCACTCATACCTCACATGAGCCTATGAGTTTCCTCATGATATGACTAATTGCTTTTATTTTTTTTATTGTACATCCGTGTTAGTTTTTTCTAAAACTCTGCAAAACCTCAGAGATTATTATTACAAAGTATTCTACGAGTTGGTAGAGCTTCAGTGCGCTTGAGTGCGCTGTTTCGTATGGTTGTAGTGAGGCATGTTCCATAACCCTATAGTTTGCATCGATCTAGCATATTGACATAATTGGCTGACAGGTAATGAAGTTGGTTTACATTGTGAATTCTTCAGCACAAAAGTAGGTTTTAGTATTTTTTCTAACACAAAATCTATTTTTGCAGGATTTCGCACTTATATATAAGCCTGGGCGGAGTTCGCGGAGATCCGCGTAGTTAAAAAAACCCACTGCTGCGCTACGCGGAGCTCCGCGAGCAGCGGAGTGCGTTAGATAAATGCAGTTCAAGGTGATTTTCAGTGCCAGGTGCTTGTCCGCACTGTGCAATCATCGCAAACGGCATCATGCACATCGCAAGCGGGCACTGCTTCCTTTCTGCCGCTCGAGTAGATTTTTACTCGAGCAGCAGCTTTCTCAACGCAAACGGACGCTTTCTCCACGCGAGCAGTCTTGAGCATACGCGACCACTCGCAATGAGAAATCTGACCTCCCGCATTGAGAAATCTTGCCGGGAGGTGAATTCTCCTCGCTCGCACTTGCCAACTTGAAGTTGACGAACGCGAGCAAGGAAAAAAACTCCGCAACGCGAAGCTGAGTTTTTCGGAACTCCGCAACCTCCGCATAACGCGGAGTGCGGAAAACTCTGCAAACTCCGCTGGGCGGAACGGAGTTCACCGCCCAGACTTACTTATATATATATATTTTTTTTTTACATTTGGCCTCTTTAGCAATGACGGGAAACTTGAAGTTTTAAAAAGAGTGTCAAGAAATTGACAGAAGCAATCCTTGCAATTTTGGCAACCACCTAAATAAATTACAGCATGAAAGGTAAAGGGTACTATTTCTCTCAATAAAAATAGAGATTAGAGGCATTTAATTGAATCACAGACAGTGAGGTACCCCGTTACATTTACTGCTTAGCTGATTATCACAGGTGGGGATAGATTACGAAAGCCCTTTGTCCATCCAGGTGGTAAACAGACCATTGAGCGCTAGAAGAGAAACAGCAGGAATAACTGCACCCACCAGGACAAAGGCATTGTGATTCCATTCACTGTGTTCTCATGGACCCAGAAATTTGCCTTTCTCAAATATGCCTAGGATTAGACCGACAAGAAGCTACTCTAATCCTGAACTGTTTACTGTCTCACTCAGTTTCTAACCACAATTCTAGGTGAGGCAAAGCTCCTTTAAATGGGGGCATGTATTCATGCAAATTCATACTCCCAATGTAATAGGTCCGGCCACTGCTGGTGGAATACCTGGTGTATTTGTTCCTGAAGGTAATTGCATTTATAAAAGCAAAATTGCCTTTTGTCAATGACAAATTTGAGTTTGTATTTGAAAATTCTGCTCTTTGCACACCTAAGAGAGACTTAAAGGTGCAACATAGAATAGAATTTTGCCTGAATACCAATGACGGACATTGTTTATATTTTCTGAAATTGCAATCACAGAAGGTAAGGTCTGTTGGGAGAATTGTTGAAATATGAGGACATCCCAATCCGTCCTTTAATCCTAGATAAAGCGATCCAAAAGTACTTAGGCCAAAAAATAGAAATAAAATATAAAGAAGGTACAATAATACAGCAAATTAAGGTACCAGGTTTGGATGGATTCACTACTACGTAATTTTAAGCAAACCATCTGGTACTGTCATTAACAATCCTTTACATATTTCATGAACTACTGATTAGTCACAAAGTAGATTGCTAAAGCTAACATAAGAATGATCCTCATATCAGAAAAAACCTGGAGGAGTTTTGTACAGTCGTGTTGCTCTATAATCACGATTGCAATGCTGATCACAAAACCTTAGGGAAAGGATAATGGATGAACTTTTGTCTTAAAATTGTTTTGCATTAGAAAGCATTCACATTAAATGAAGCAAACAATAGGGATGCTGTCATCTCCCCTTCTTTATGTGTAACACGTGCCGCTATTGTCAAATCACAGTAGGGGAACCACAAAGCCTAGGGTTTGTTTTTGCCGGAATTAATTAGAGAGCTGTTGAACCTCAGGAAGATATCTAACTTTTAAATCAACAAAGAAAAGTCAGAGATGTTAAACCTGTCTTTATGCAAAAGCGTGTAACACCTACCTACAGCAGTGTCAATATTAAATTGGTGATATACCTTGGATTCCTTGACCTGTTTGTTCACTTGACTCTGGAGAGTTTCTCATGTCTGAGACATGACTGGCAAACTAATTCTTGTTCTATGTCAATTTAATTATTTTTCTTCCCTACCTAGATGACATTGACACTAGAGAATGAACCAGGTATACCTACTTAACTATAAAATCATGTGTCTGAACTAATGTCGGTGGTAAGGGGAGGTTAACTTTATGAACCCTTGTATAATTTGATAGTTCAGCATATCGAAATCCATAACGGGATTGCCAAAGAGAATAACAGCCTTATTCACCCATATCTGATTGATCTGTATCACATTTGTTAGAATTCCTATTTTGGTGGCACAGCTGTATCAGTTTGATCTTTCCTTCTAGTTTTATTCCCTAGTTCCTGAACCATCCTAGTCATTAGCATTCATTCCACCTTTGTTGCTGAGCAGAGTAGTTCATTTTCAAGCAGATTCATGTATTTTTAAAATGTTAAATGTCTAGGCGAGGGATATTTTAGACTAGAATATCAAAAATGTGTCCATGTCCAAGAACCACTGTCCCTGTAAATTCCGATTGCTGGGTTTTGTCTATCTGCCAATTCACCAAATGCATGACCTTAGAGATCATTCTCTTGGTCCGAAGTCCAGCGTCATGTGTGTGCCTGCCCCCAACCAAGGTTGTTGAGTGTAAACCACGCATCAACCACAGCTATGGGGCACATCTATGAAAATGTAAAAGCAGAGAACTCCCAGCACTTATTTGTAAGCCACATTATGTCAGCCCCTTTCAACAAAACCACAAGACAAGAAGCTGAACACTAGCACTTCCTCTAAGAACCACGAAGATGCAAATGGTAATAAAGAACAACTTTGTTAGCATGAGCTTGTCAATTCAGTAGGTGCATCAACCCTTTTGAATACAGACATCATTGAAAGCCTCAGCAAATCATTTCATAACTTGACAGTGAGGAATCCACATTCAACCTACACACAAATGAGCTTAGAGCTGCAATATCAATTCTGTTAGTCTGATGCCACAAGTTTTATATTTCACACACATTAAACTATTGCTGTATCAAGAACCACCTGGGTTGTACAGTTTAAATTTACCGATAAACCTTGGGGCCAGGATTGTGAGTCATCCTTCTTAAAGGGAAACCAGGCAGTGGGAACTCCACCTTCCCTCACTATTTGCCAGTAGGTCCCCACACCGCTTACACTGCACCTGCAAACAAAAGTAAAGCTGGTGAACGCTAACGGCTTCAACATAGCATGATGGTAGTGCCTCTCTGGAACATAACTGTAGCTCCAGTATTAGTAATACAAGTTGTAATAAAAACTGTATGAACCACAGTAGCGACTGTTACCGGACTAAGGTGGTGGGGCGGGGAGGGCGGGGGCAGGAGGAGGGAATGAAAAGGACCCAAAAACACCTTAGTATGACCGGCCGCCGCCTCTCCTCTGTCCTCTTCATCTTCTTCCTGGAGTCTACAGCAGGAAGCACCCGGGCTCCCAGGCGCCCCTAAGCCAATCAGCGTTGTGATTGATGTGAGCACCATGGTTTGGCGATCAGACGGGGAATGGGAGCCTGGGCATGTTTTCCACCCCAGGCTGTAATGGAGCCTGGGTGGAGAACATAGCAATTGCGCATGACTGTTTGGCCAGCCTGAGACTGCTGGCCAAAAAGTCATGCACACTTGGAGAGTGCCACCACTCCTTCCCCCTGCAGTGCTCTCGCATCACGGAGCCCAGCCCATCCCAGCCTGCAGGAAACAGCTGAGCCACTGCAGTAGAACGCTGTGTTATAATCATTTCATTTTTCCTTTTTGAACTGCTCAGAGAGCAGTAGGGCAGCGTTCCCCCGCCTTAGCGGAGGACCCGCCCCTGATAAACCAGATATTTGTCTTCTCAAACAACCACTGAAACATCAATGAATACAAATGCAGTTCATTCATATAGGCAATATATTTTTAGCAAAAACCTCCATGTAACAAATTATTTACTAATTGGTTTGAGGCTGAGGAAGAGAAAAAGAGTGATGGAGAGACATGATCTTTTTGATCAAATTAATTTAATGTGCCACATGCCCGGCTCCCACCTTCTAGCAGTCAAGAATCTTCTGTGAACAATTAACATCACTCTCCTCCACCATGGGCAGCTGCTGTATCCGAATAGCCAAATATAGGGAATTAAACTACTGTAAGGGCATTTAAATGCTAAAAGTACATCCTTCTAGAGATAAAAGGTTTTATTAGAAATCGTTAGTTGCAGAGAATTTACTCCAAGACATGATCTCTGCCAAACAACAGAGATTTCTCACAGAGGCTTCTCACAAGATTGTAACAAATCACGGAGACAAGAAGTTCTCAGAGTACTACACCGACCATGCTTGAGGTAAGCTTTTAAAGAGACAAAGCAACCAGTGGTAAAACATGCCTCTTTATAGAAACCAGTACACAATTGTGTACATGCTTTTGCCCATAGAGTTTACCTTTTGCACACCTCTGCATGGGTAGCTGGGTATCCTGGTCTGTGCTCATTTTGCACTTGTTCTAGCATACGGCAATTATAGCTACTGTGCAACCAAGTTTGATTATTATTCATGTTTGGCTGCTCCTTGCTTCATTTAAAAAAATATATATATATTTTTATTGTATTTATTGACCTCCAGAATCGCAACAAAAGTATGGCAACAGTTATACATCACAGGAGCCATGACGGTAATACTTACACATTCCGATCAAGAAGAACATATTTTCATCCGTACCACATATGAAGAGTTACCTTACTGGTTCTGGACAAATCAAAGATATCCTAAAAGAAAACAAACAATAACACTTAAACTACCCTCCCAACCGTCCCCCTCCCTGGTCGCTAAACATATTCCCTACTTATGTCAGATCCCTCAGGCCGGACCACGTCTCACAAACATTATGTTTCTCCTACAGTTACGGGCTCCGGGTGGCTCCCACGCATTGTTACTTCCCCTGAATCAGCGTGCCCGCCTGTGCCCTCTCAGACCCTTGCGAGGAGGTCTCCCCACCCACGGGAATCTCCGTTTATCATAACATTCCAAGCCATCGCATCGTCTTCCAATTTGTCATCCCTCCTGACCCTTTTCACCCGGATCAACTCTGCTACTGCCCACTCCCGTAGGTCTTTGGCCCAGCTCACTACCGTGGGGGGCTTCGGACTCATCCATCTAATTGCAACCCTCCGTTTGGCTAGCACCCCAGCTGCAAAACTTTTCTTGTGAGCTTTTTCCCTTTAGGGCTAGGGAGGAGTCCCAGTAGTATCTCCTGAATGGTGTGGGGTATCTGCCATCCTGTAATCACTTGTAGGGTATCCACCACCGACCTCCAATAAATTACCAGATCAGCACAATCGAAAAGCATGTGTAGGAAATGGGCGTCCTCAAAACCACATCTAGGACAATGGGCCGGTCGTTCCGGATATATTTTGTGTAAGACTCGTGGAGTCAGGTAGGTTTGGTGCACAATGTTGTACTGTGTAAGTTTAAACCTAGTGTTAGAACTAATTCGCTTGACCCCTTTATGCACCTTCCTCCACTCAGATACCGTTAAGGGTATGTCCAGAATCGCGTCCCATTTGGCCTGAGCTAGAAGGGGGGAAGCTGGAATATCATCCCTAAGTGCCCGGTAAATATGCGAGATTAATCTGCGCCCTCCCGTCAAGGTCACAATTGCCTGGAATGTAGTCGAGATGGGCAGTTCTTGTGGGAATATCAGCCACAGCTCGCGGGCTACCGCCGATATTTTCCTGTATTGGAGGTATTGTCCCCTACCCAGCCCGAACGTGGACTCTGCCTCCTCCCTGGTAAGGAGCTGTTGATTAGAGTATAGGTCCCCCATCACATGGCATCCCCCCTCCGTCCATTTAGTAACGGACACGTTACAACTTATCTGTTTAAATGGTACCACCGCCCATAGCGGGGCGTCCGGAGCATAAGGTGCCCTTTTCACCATAGTTTTTATTGCTACTTCCCAAATCGTGGCTACATCTCGAATAATGTATGGAAGCCGATCCGGAACCCTCGACCCCAACATAAAAAGTTCAGGGAGGGGAATTCCCCGATGTGTACCTGCCAATAACTGCTTCTCCCAGTTATCGTGGTCATCGAACCACTGGACCGCATGCTGAAGCTGCGCCGCCATATAATAAAGACCCAGTCGTGGCACTTCGAGTCCCCCCTGTTCCCATGTCCTCTGTAATGTGTCCAGTTTCACCCTCTTCCTTTTAGCTCCCCACAGCAGTTCCACCAACAATCGGTCCAGGCATCAGAAATACGCCTGTGGTATTTGATAAAGTGAGTTTTGCATCACATAAAGACAGCGTGGAAGAATCACCATTTTGGTCAATGCGACCTTACCCATCAAGGAAAGTGGCAACTCACGCCAAAACACAATCGATTTTGGATACCTTTCACGCATCTCCCCATATTGCGCTCCAGATAGTCGTCCTCTCTATGCGCCAGTCTAATTCCTAAGTAGCGCACTTCATCCCTGACCCAGCTTATATTCACCGGGGGCAGTTCACATTCCTCCCGCTCGGTTAGACATCCCATAGGGAAGAGCTTAGACTTCCCAGGGTTAAGGTGCAGCCCCGAAATCCCCCCAAAGTCGGTCAGTACTTCTAACAGCACAGGGACCGATTCCTCAGGACGTCGAAGATATACCAACGTATCGTCGGCGTACATGGACACCACATGCGTAGTATCTCCCAACTTAATTCCCCAGTTCTGCATCCCAGTTCGAAGGGTAATCGCCAGAGGCTCCATCGCAAGGGCGAACAGAAGCGGTGACAGGGGGCAGCCCTGTCGGGTACCCCTCCGGAGCTCAAACCTATCAGACACTTGATTGCGTAGGCGTACCCTAGCCGTTGGCCCAGTGTATAATAATTTTATCCAACCTATGTATGATTCCCCTAACCCCATCTTACTAAGGACTTCCCACATATAATTCCATTCGACGGAATCAAAAGCCTGCTGAATATCTAGGAGACATAAGGCCCAATCCTCTTCCCGTAGATGAGGTGCATGCCATACGTGCGCAAGTCTACGCAGATTGTATGTGGTGTTTCGCCCAGGAACGAAGCCAGCCTGGTCCGGGTGGACCAATGGGACCACATACGGCACAAGATGCGCCGCCAACACGCCACTCAGTATCTTTCTTCGGTATTCAGGAGAGAGATGGGTCTGTAAGAGGCAAGAGAAAGAGGGTCTCTATCCGGCTTGGGGATCATAGACACCAACGCCTCCATCATAGTGTTAGGGAGTTCCCTCCGGGTCAGAGCTTCATTAAATACCTGTAAGAGGTGGTCCACCAGCTGCGGAGCACATTTTTTATAAAACTCCGCTGGGAGTCCATCACTCCCAGGGCACCTCTCCGATTTCAGCCCTTTAATTATTAGGACTTCATCTTTGGTTATTGGTGCCCCCAGGGCCTCGGCCTCCTCTTCCCCCAGCATCGGAAGCGTTATCCTGCCTAAGAAATCCTGCAGTGCGTGCGGCCCGGCATGAGTAACAGTCGTGCAAGTATGTCTCAGGTGAGCCGGGAATTCCTTAAGAATCGCGTCCTGCGTGTATATTGTGTTCCCATCAATATTTCTGAGTTGCAGAATGGGTATATGTTCTGTCTGTGTCCTGAGCAGTCGTGCCAAGAGTGCTCCCGTCCTATCCCCTTCCATGTGTAATCTTTGTCTATAGGTAGTATATTGATGCTTTTCTAACTTGGACCAGGCCTCAAGTAACTGTCCGCGAACCCGCGTCCATTCATCCGAGTTCGAAGGCGCTTTATAAAGAGCATCATCCAGGGTTTTCAGTTGTGCTTCCAAGGCAGTAATGTCTCTACTAAGCTGGTGTTGGACCCCATACGTGGTCCGCATACATATCCCCCTTATGACAACCTTCATGGCTTCCCACTCTATGGACCTGCTGGCCGTTGATGCCCAGTTCTCCCTAAAGTAATGGTCCAGAGCCTCCATAACCGCCTGTGCATATGGGGGGTCCTTAAGCGCCTCAGCCCGAAGTCGCAATAATGGAATGGCTGGTCGTCCCGGCCCACTTCTCAAAGTTAACAACAGCGGAGCATGATCGGAGATATACTTAGTTAAGTAGGAGACATCCTCCGTAGTGGCAGACAGACCCGGGGAGAGGCAGCAGTGGTCAATCCGAGTAAACGTGTTAGCGACAGGCGTGTAACAGGAGAACTCTCGTTTAGTGGGGTGACGCGCCCACCACTCATCTCGTAACTGCATACTTTGCATTATAGTTGCAAGTGACCTTGACATGCGGGGATTGGTGTTCTCTCTCGGGGGTTCCCTATCCAATTCCGCATCAAAGATGCAGTTAAAATCACCAAGAAGAACAAGTTCCGCACCCATGTATAGTGCCGCCGCTTGTAGGACTTACGGAAAAAAATCTGGACAATCCGAGTTAGGGGCATAAACATTAGCATCGCAAATTTCCTTACCGTCCCACCTCCCAAACAAGATGACGTAGCGTCCCTCAGGATCCAAAACATGATGAAGATGTTGAAAGGGGACCCCAGGTGCCACCCACACCAGTGCCCCTCGGGCAAAACCAGAGTATGAGGTAGCATATATCTGTCCCCGCCACCTTTTCCGTATGCTCGCTATCGTGTTCCCCCATATGTGTGTCTCCTGGAGTCCTGCAATACCTATTCTATACCTTTTTAAAAATGCGTGCACTCTGCGGCGCCTGTTGAGACCAGCCATACCCCTAACATTCCAGGTTATAATCTTCAATCTTTGCACCGACATACTGGTTTGTGAACGTGTACCCAATATATACCACCCGGTCCACCGTGTTCCCGACCCCCCGACCTAGTAGACATTTTAGTATAGTGCAAACTAACACGACCCAGGAAGAACCCCACCAAACATCCAGAAAGTGCTCCTTGCATCATATAGGAAATTATGCACACATCTAGTAAAGAAGTTGAAATCAAATTATTATTGTGAAAAGGCTTTGAAACTTCCTTGCACCATTGAAGTTACAAGTTGAAATACAGGATGTCTTTAATTTTTTTTTTCCCTACCCTTTCTTGAAATATATCTTCCCTAAGTGCTTCTATGCATTATGATATTGACATTATAAGGATGGTAAGATACGCATTACCCACATTTGTCAGTAGGTGCTTTCATCAATTATTCATTATTTTATTTTATGATAACCTACAACTATGGGTTACCCTATCCTCACTCTATACCTTGTACATAGCATTAGCCGGGTAGAAACAGATTACTTTTGTATTCTTGTAATGTGGATGTCCAATGGTTGCCCTTTTCAGCCAAATGCTCCTTGATATACTACTGCATATGCTCTTTCCTACTCTCCCTCATGCTCCAAAATTCCTATCAAACTTCCATACTTTCAATCCCATCTTCTCCGCTAGTCCGCCCTATTTCCTTTACTCAGCCAAGCACCCTGATTGTCTGAATCCCTCCTTCAACCATGCTCACAATTTGAGCATCTCATCATCCATCCTCCCAATGTCCTAAAATTCCCTTATGCATATGTTCCTGATTTCCAGGACCAACCTGCTTTTCAATCTTTGTATTTTCTTCCCAAACAGATAACTGAATTTTTTCCACCCACCATATTCTTCCACAAATTCAATCGTTTCCTATTCAGCACTAATACCTTCTCTTTTTTTTGTTCTCTCTCTCTCCTGTTTTGTTGTGAGCTATCTATTCAATACCTATTTGTCTGCAGCAGTATCCTTGGCTGTTCCCAGGAGCTACCAGTGATACAGTTTTATGGGAACTAAGCGTTTGTAGCAAAAGTGTTCAGTAGGCTTTAGGTGTTTGAGGTGTCTCTTCTTTGGGAGAAAAGCTCATGAATGAACACTTCTAAGAATTATGTGGTAATAGAAAACGTTATAGCAAAAGGCGATGGTGTGCCGACCTTTTGTTTTCCAGTGGATCGAGTGGACAGTGATGTGATAGGACTAGCATGGGGAAGATGATTGGCTCTGTCCAGGGCGTTAATTGGATAATGATCAAAGTATCATGTTGATCATGAAATGCAATACAGTCAGTGGAACATACAAATAGTTTTAACTTTCTAGGTATTGTTATTGTATGTGGTAAAGAAAATGTGAGGAAGTGCTCCAAAGCCATATTTTCACAAGGAGTGAGAAGGAAAAACGTTTTTTATGGATTTTTCACAAAGAGGGAAATGGATAAATATATATTTAAACATTTCTTTAATTCCCTAGCAGGGCACTTGTTGACTTTTGTCATAATGGCGATTTGAAAACGTAGAATTAGGAAAAAAAGTTGTATGCCAAAAATGTACCATGTTTATTCTATACAATGGCTCTAAAATTCTGATGGAATTTATACACAGGCCTTGGCGGTTTGTGAATCAGGAAGCCAGTTATAAATCTTAGATGCATGCTGTGCATCTAGAGACTTACAATTGTCACTCTACTATTGAGAATAAAATAGCTCTCTCTTTACTGTCAAGACCCCTTGATAGAGGCAAATTGGGATTGCTAAAGTGCTCTGTTACCTTCAAGGTGCCCTGGTGCTAAGAGTCGCTAACAAATCAAGATATGATTCAACCGTAGTCTAAAGAGAAAAGAGCCAAGTGTTCACATTCTTCCTAAAAGGTATAGCTAGTTGCAAAGACTCAGATGTAGGGGCAGCTGATCCAGAGTGCTGATGCTGCCCTGACAGCGAATACAGGAGTGCCAATTCAACGGTTAAATCGGGAAACTTCTTAGAGTAGGCGGAAGATGATCTAAGCATACGCTAGGGAAGAAAATGTGTACATTTCTGCTGCAAATTCAGAGGTCCATGTTGGTGGAAAGCTCAGAACACATAGTGATCATAGATAACTTAGTACTGTGAAACTAAAAAGAACAAATGGTAGTCAAAAGGGCTTAGTATAGAGAGGAAGATTGTTAGAGCAGTGGAATGGGTTTAGTGTCAAAAGCTCTTGTGGGAGAGCCTACAAAGTCTACATAATGTAAGGTAAAAATCCCGAAAACAAATTGTTGAAGCCAAATCAGCATACATAAGAGTGGAAAGTAATCTAGCGTAAAACCACCGCCTTTTATTAAACAGCATCCTGACCCCTCTACCATGATTACTTTCAATAGTCTCCTCGAAAGCTGTGAAACATATTCCAGCATCTTTGAAGAAAAGGTGGAAAATATTGAACTCTTTCTCTCTCCACCAGAGGATCAAATGAAACGTAATAAGGTCAAGAAAAAAACTTCAACTTTAACTTCTTTTTTGCCATCAGCCTTCACTGAAATATTAAATATCATTGCCAATATAAGACCTCACTCCTATTTCTCAAAACCCATTAACACAATCGTCCTCAAAGATATGAGTCTATTTGTGGCATTGTATTTCGCTAACCAGAATAATACCTCAACAACTCAAGGAACGGTCCTCGGTTATCTAAAGGTAGTCACGGTAACCCTGCTGATTAAAAAAAAAAAAAAGTTGGGGCCAACATTGAAGCTCTGAGTAACTTCTGCCTGGTGTCCATCTTAGCCCTTCTTGAACAAAGTGGTAAAAAGATGGTTGGCGATGCAACTTGAACAATTTATAGCTAACAACAATTTGCAGGATTTATGCCAATCAGGATTAAGGTCATGATGCACCACAGAGTCCACCATATTACATATAGTTAATGATGTTCTAATACTTTAGATTATGGGGATTCCTGCCTTCTAATCCTACTCTATTGGTTAGCAGCTTTTGAGAAAGCGAACTGCTCCTTACACCTGAAAATCATCACGGGTCGAATGGGTGTAAAAGGAGTTGCACTCAACTACTTTACTTTATCTCTGGGAAACAGAAGTTAGCACATAAAATTTGCAAATTCATTCTCTATTAGTCCCTACTCTCACAAGGTGTCTGGCAAGGTACTCTCGTTTTCTGTTGTTTTTAACTTTCACTTGGTACCTTTGGCCATTCTTCTGGAAAATTCACAACATTGTCTGCCATTTCTAAATTGATGATACACAGCGTTACATGAAAATATCTTCCCCAAATGACATTCTATTAATTGGTCAGGCTCTTACTATTTCATCAACAGAGAGACCTCTCCAGAGATCGGCGTTGGCACTGTGGAGCAAGGGTGCCATGATCATCTAGATGTGCATCGGCAGACACAAGGTTGTTTGGTTTAGGGTGCAGGAAGGATGCTTCAACCATGACTGTGGGCTTGCGTTAGCATATTCGTTGCAGCAGCAGTCCTGAAAAGCTTCCAGTGGACCCCTTAATGAAGCTTGTACCCTGTCCAGTGGGGGTCCTCAGCGCCTGTTATTGATGATGCAGTAAGGTGTGGGCAGGCTTTCTGTTCTTTGCGGGGGGCCTCTAGTCTCTGGAGTCCTTCATCAACCCTGCTCCTTTCAGCTCAGTATATTTTTATTTTCATTAGTAATAACATAATAGGTGCAAACTATGAATTGCTGAAAAAATCAAAATAGATTGCACCTCTTATGTGCATTCAGGAATTGGTAAAACCACATTGGGGGAAATGGTTGACATTAGATGGGACTTCTAGGCTCTGTTTAGATGGTGGGGTGCTGAATCTACTTTTGACTTCAGATGTGACCAACATGAAAAATATATCTGATGTTATCCTTTTCAAAGGTTCATCTGTCCACAATACATTAGAAAGTCTTCTTTTTGATGTCTGAGTTCAGTTAATGGTGGTTGTAGGAAAAGTCATCGCCCCTGTCTTAAGAAAGATCTACTCTTGCAATCATATTTTGTCCTTTTATTTTCCTGTGTAATAAGCCAGTCTGCCTATTAATTCAGTCAAAGCACCTTCTTTAACTAATGGAATGCATTTAGGGTAACTTCACTGTTTTTAAAGCTTCTTAAAAAACAACCAATGTTGAAAAAATGATTAACATAATATTAATACATTGGCAATATGTTGAAAAATGGCAGCCACGAGATAAGATCTCGCTAAAGACTATGGCACATCAATCTACTTTAACAGCAGGGGACACTAATACTCATAAACAGGTGCACTAAGACATATTGCTGTGGATTGGAGGGTGAGATAAAATGATAAACCAAACCAAGAATGAGAAATAAGAGTTCATGCTGTGAAGTCCGAGAGATAATAGAATTATACACAACCACTGTTACCATCTACTTCCTCATACCTAATAATAACAATATATGCCATTTTCACTTAGTAAATCTTATAGCTCTTCATAGGAGATGCCTTCCATTCTGAGTCTTTCTTAATGTACAGTTCTGTTTTTGAAGCAATTCCTAAAGTCTCCTCTAACTCAAACACACTTCTTTTATCGGAGGAGTTCTATCAAAGGTCTACTTCAATATTTAATCTTTTCCCTTGAGCCTACTAGACTAATTAATTAAGCTCCTCATTCTGTAAGAAGTGTTTTATGGAAGCACCATGCTTCATTGGCTTTCTTTTACCCATAGAATGTTGTACCCGCAGGATCGCAGTCGCGCCAGGGCCATAGCTACCATTTGTGCAGCAGCCAATTCAAGCCTCATAATTGATGTACATTACTACCACAAAAGTAGTCAAAGAGGCCTTTTTCCTTGCTTTGCTACTTAGTGACTACTGCGAGGAAGAGAAGGATTGCATGTGTGACACAGTGTCTGACCACAGATGTGGGCCAGCGCAGCTAGGCGGTACACTAAAGATCCCACACTGATAATCATACCTGTGTCTGCCGGTGATCGGTGTCTCCTGTTTTTCTACACTGTTGCATGTGCAGGTCAGGTTTTGTGCTCTCAACAATTGTGCATCAGGCCCCACAACTCTGGTTTAGGCTTCTTGTCTGGGACACAGTTGGGGTGGTGGGTTTTCGGGAGTATGGCAGTAGTTTGGTAGCTGAAAGGCACATTAAATATCCAATTAAAAACAAATTGTATTCCCATCCCTCACCTTCCTCCTCCCTCCCTTCCCGGGTTCCTCAATGAGTAACATTAAGCAAATCTTCCATTCAACAGTTAGGTAAGACACTTATTTTCTATGTTAGAGTCTTCCTCAAAACATTTAGTGGTACGTGTAGAAAATTAATTAAATTCACCAATCATAAAAGCAGTTGCATGCAAAGTCCTCAATCTAAACGGGTCTAGGTATCTATGTTCTATTTAAGACATGTACTTCAGCTGTGGCAACCATATATTTATACATTTCTTATCAGTGAAATTAAGGCCACAAGTTAGTTTCTCAAAGTCCAAGAGTTGCAGAGTTTTTCTTAACCATTGTGTAATATTAGGTGGCCATTTATTTTGCCAATGTAGAGCTGTCCAGTTTCTAGCCACACCTAGCATGAGCCACATGTTATTTTTCGATCACTGTTGGGTAAGTCAAGGTACTCCTTTGGTAGACCAAGTAAGATTAAACTTGGTTCATATGGAATTTCTAAGCTTGGTACTTTTTTATATTGCTCAGTACTTCAGTCCAGAAGACAGTGAGTCCCAGACTTTCCCACCAGAAGTAAATCATGTTCCCTTTATCCTTTTGGCATCACCAACAAACCTCTGGTACAGTAGGGTACATTTGGTTAGCTGTTCAGGAGGTAATTAACATTGGTATAACACTTTAGCATATTATGTGTGAGTTGCCTCTAAGGAGTCTTCAGAAATCTATTGATTTAGGGCTTTTGACCACTTCTGATATTTCCATGAGTACTCACTTGGGGTGTCTTCTAAGAGTTTATAAACACCTGCAATCATCTGTTTGATCCTCAGTGAGTTCAAACAAACGTTTTCATTGAGATTACCTCTCTAGTGGCTGCTAACCTGTGTGCAGGATGCATAAACCAGTGCCTTCGTTGAAAATAATATAACCTAACTTTTCTGGAACGTTAATGTCTTTTTTACATTGACCAATTTATTTTATTATTCCTTGCTGGCATGGCAATCTCCCTCTCTCAAATATTTAAGTGTCGCCTTGCAAGGCTAGAGTAAATTCCAAGTTAAGATGAATTGGAGTGTTTGAGGATGGAAATGTCGATATTCTCCCTTTCCTTGAAATTGTATCCCATACCTCCAAAACTGTTTTGACTGGTACAGAATATTGGCATTTTGGGGTCTTTGGGCTCTTGCTATCGTGAGAAGTTTCCAGAGAGGTCTACCCACCACTGCTTAGGCGGATGCAACTAGGGTTTGAAAGAGCAGCAAATTGCAAGATAACACTGCGAACAGAAGCGATGCGAGGCAGAGATCAACCAGGTGTCAGGCAGCACAAAAAATCGCCAAAAGGCAAAATGATACAAGAAACGATCATCTGCTTGCCAGCACTGATTAAAGAGAATAATCATGTCACAGCGCTGGAGGGAGTGACCACAGAGGAAGCACCCTGGGTTGTGTTTGCAGTGCCCTCCATACCCAAAGCGGCACCCCACCAAAGCTGCTGAGTGGGGCTCAGAACAACCCCAAAGGTCTCAGAAGTTCAGAAAGCAGCTGAGAGCGGCGATCAGAATCATGAAAGTTTGCTTTTCAAATAGAGACCAAGAAAGGGGTCACGTTTCCGGTCAGTATCAAAGATGATCCAAAGGTCAGCACGTTGCAAGGCCTCAGAGATGGTTTGCATAAACAAGATCACCAAGCAGCGTCAGAGGGAACTCTACTCTCCAATGGTTACACTGCTGCCGCTTTCTTGAAACCACCACTGGCATTCAACACCCCCAAAAACCTGAATATTGGCGACAGGTGGACTGCCTGGATAGAGACATTTGATAATTTCATTAATGTGATTGAAGAAGCAGATAACAAGAAGATTATCAAGTACCTTAAGAATCTTGCTGGTGAAGGTGTAAAAGAAGTCATAAAGAAAATGCTGCGAGCTGACGAAATTACATACAGTCAAATCAAAGCTGCCTTGAATCTCAAGTTCAATCCAATGCCAAATATAAATTACGAAAGATACCTCTTCAGTCAAGAATGACAGAAAGGAGAACCATTTTGTAACGGTTTGCAAGGCGAAGGAAAAAGTAAGTGCATCGCGGCGTGAAGACAAACTGGCCGCTCGAACGTTCCAGAAGCGACGTTTGACACACACCTATAAGGCACAGCTCCTACATCAGCTGAGGCAAATCGACACCAAACGAAGTCGATCGACATCTAAATCTTCGTCAAACAGTTCTTTTGTATCCATGTCAAGTGAAAGTGAAGAAGATGGTTGTGCCATGTCGATGTTTAACTCATAAAAATGTGGGCATGGTGGACTGGCCGACAGTGAGGAAAAATACAGGTCGAAGAGAAGTTGACATGGCAAAGCATCAAAGTCAATCAAACATTGTTCGAAAATCACACTAAAGATCAATGGTTGTTCAATACCTTTCATTATCGACAGTGGAGCCTCAATAAATATTATGCCTGAGGAAAAATATAATGAACTGTCTCCTTTGCCTCGACTTGTGCCATTGAAAACTAAAGTGTATGCGTGGGCTGCATCGACGCCACTAAAAAGTCAAGGTTCATTTGTAGCAACGATGAAGGATAAGAAAACAAAGGTACAAGCACCTATTCATGTACTTCAAGGTATGGCATCAAGCACCTGTTTACCCAGCTTCAACACAGCTGCTGATATGGGACTGATATCCGTGAACTATGACATGAATGCTCATCACGAAATAGTAAGTCAATTCCCTTAGCTGTTTCATGGGTTGGGAAACTCGAGTCCATTTACACATTAATGAGGACATTCGTCCTATTGCTCAAAGACACAGACAAATTGCCTTTCACTTATAGGAAGCTGTTGAAAAAGAACATGAATTCTTACTCAAACATGATATCATCAAGGGGTCCACTGGTCCAACTCCATGTGTTTCTCCCATAGGAGTTGTGCCCAGAAAGGACAGTGAAGGAGCTGTATGCATTTCAGTGGATATGCGTCAAGCGAACAAGGCAATTGAAAGAGAACAGCATCCAGTTCTGCACATTGCAGGCATGATAACAAAATTCAATGGTGAAAAGGTATTCTCTCACCTGGATCTGAATTGGGGATATCATCATTTGGAACATATGAGAATTTGCCACTGTCAGTGCACCATTAAGAGACTTGACGGAAAAGAATGTTTCTTTCCTTTGGTCACATGAATGCGAGCAAAGCTTACAGAAAATCAAGCAAGCTATTGAGAGCGCTACTGATTGGCATATTTTGATCCAAAGCTTCATACTGAGGTTGCTGTTGACACTAGCCCTGTTGGGTCAGGCTCCATCCTTACATAGCACAGCGGACACCCAAATGCTCGAAGACGTATTGTAGCATATGCAAGTCGAAGTTTGTCCCAAACCAAACGTGCTTATTCACAACCTGAGAAGGAAAGCTTAGCAGTGGTGTGGGCTTGTGAATATTTCCACGTAGGCTTGTATGGGAAGCCCTTTGCATTTGTGACAGATCATCAAGCATTGTTGACTAGATTTAGCAATCCAAAGGCAAAAATGTCTCCTTGCATTAAACGTGGTCTGCGATTGCAAGAATACAGCTACACCATTGTGCATTGTCCAGGGAAAGATCAGAACCCTGCCAACTACTTCCCACAAGTGCCCCTAATACGCCCTGGCACTCATTCTAAGACGGCTGAAGCTTACATAAACTTCATAGTGAAATCAAGCACACCAGCGGCCATTTCATTGGAACAAATTGTTACTGCCACAAGTCAAGATAGTGTCATGCTAAAACTGAAAAACATTATTGCACATCAATCTTGGTACCAGTACCCTCGACCTCTTACCAGTGACAGTGAATATCAGAAGTTAAAAAATGTCAAAGATGAACTGTCCATTACTCAGGAAGGTATTATTCTGAGAGGTTCGAGAATTGTCATTCCGGAGAGTCTGCAACAACAGATAATTGAAGTGGTCCATGAAAGACATCGGGGAATTGTTGCCACCAAACAAGCTCTCCGAGACTGAGTCTGGTTTCCACATCTTGATGAGAGAGTTGAAAGAGAATTAAAGGCCTGTCATCTATGCACCTGCCTGTCATTGAAAACCACTCAACACCCCTTAAACATGTCAGAGTTGCCAATGCATGAATGGGAAAAAATTGCTGTTGACTTCTTCGGTCCGCCTGACAACGGGCATCACCTGATGGTGATCGTTGATGAATACTCCATTTTTTCATAGAAAGAAGATCTCTCATCTGTCACTCAAGTACGTGTCATTGGGAGATTAAACAGCATCTTCACAGCCTGGTGTGTCCTGCGACCTTAAAGTCTGACAATGGCCCACCCGTTAACAGTTGAGAATTCAGAGACTTTCTCAGTCATCATAATGTGAAGCATCAGAAGAGCACACCTCTTTGGCCACAGGACAACGGCCTTGTAGAACGGTTCATGAGTACTCTTAAGAAAGCTGTCCAGCGTGCTGTTCTAGAAAAGCTCAACCTTAAAACTGTCCAAAGTTCGACTCTTTGAGTTTACTGTTCGATCACTCACTCAACCACAGGTGAAAGCCTGCAACCTTGATGTTCGGGAGAGCCATGACGACCAAGTTACCTCAATGGACCAACAGAAGATCAAATAGTGAGGAACAAACATGCATGAAAGACTTGGATTGTAAGAGGAAAATGAAGGCCTATGCAGAGAAACGTTGAGATGCAAAATGCGTTATGCTCACTTAAGATCGAGTGCTTGTTCATCAGCATAGAAAACAAAAGTCTGATGCTCCTTTTGATGCTGAACCATTTCATGTTGTGACCAGCAAAGGACACATGGTGACTTCCCAACATCCTGGGAAGTCTGTTACACAAGACTTCTCGCATTTCCGATATGTGACTCATTGCTCTTCAGACACTGATGTCAATGTAGAGACTGGGACTGAAAGGACAACCGAAGAACCCCATTCTGCTGCTGTTTCCACAACACAAACACCCGTCATGGACACTTCTACTGCCCGTCCTTAGTTTCCCAAGACGCAGTCAGGACGTGTGATCAAAGCGCCACGAAGACTCATTGAAGAGCTATGATCATGTATATATTTGTAAAACATTGTCATTTTTTATTTAACAGAGGATGAGATGTAGTGTTGTGTGAGTTTGTAATAAAGGAACCCTTTTGGCTCCTGATGGACTCTGTAGAAATGTGACATCAGAGCATAGTGAAGTGAATGCAGGTTTAGAGTGATGAGTTCGCGGTTACACGCAGAAGAATAAAGATGTGTTATACTAAGGCTTAGTCATTGGCGAGTACCCGGGCTGGGGAGGACGCTACAGGGAAGTGAAAGCAGGAGACAGGAAAGTAATGTATCTGGATAATTCACAGGAGTTCAGGGGGCGTTCACACTGCTGCCTAAGAATAAACACACTTGTTCATAGTAGTCACTGAGCAGAGTAGGTTCAGGCATAGATGCTCATTGGTCCCAATTCATGGGTGGCACCTTCAGCTACACTGACATTTTAGTCACCTGCACAATGTATCTTGGGAATGGTAGTTTAAGATTTTTAAAATATCAAGCAGTGCTTTAGGTGGGCAAGGTCCTGTCTCTACTGAGCCCTCATTTCTGTCCTTGACAGGGCTGTCTCAGAAAATAAATCTTTAAGCAAAAAAAAAAAATCTGGGTGACAGGATTAGAGGTTGTACCTGACTAAAGCCTTTGTGGATAGGGTCTGGGGAAGGAAGGAATATGACCAGTAGGAGAAGGATGATGACAATTAGGAGAATAAGGGCCAGAAGGTGGACCACCAGGAGGGCTTGGGCGACCAGAGCCACAGGACCAGGAAAAGAAAAAAACAGGCCCAGGGAGTCCAAATCTGTGAGGACAAGGGTAACCAATGCCAGAGGGGACCAGGAACAAACAGATGATACGGAAAAGGACAAGGACAAACAGGACTAAGGATATCAGGACCAGGGTGAGAAGGATCAGGAAGGCCAGGAGGATGTGGAACAGGGGGATCTCGACCCAGTGGAAAAGGGCCCAAAGGAACAGAAACACCAGGGGTAGAAGGAACAGAAGGCCAAGGACCATAACGACAAGGATGGCCTGGGAGCAACAACCAGGACCAGAGGAATGAGGACGACCAGCGCATGAGGAGCAAACCCAGGTAGACAGACCAAAGAGGACCAGAACCAGGATACCAGTAAAAAGAAGGACCAGAGATAGGAGTGTCAAGACCACAGAGGTCAGATCAAGGAGAACCAGTGGTCCAGAAGTATATGGACCAGTACCAGGAAAACTATACCAGAATGGACCTTGAGACCTTAGATTAGAATGACCAGAACTAATATAAAGGAACAGGAAGTCTAGGCCCAGTGGGAGCAGGATCAAAAGGCCCATGAGGGTCAGACTCAGGGGGACCCTATACCAGGGTGCAAGCACTACATGAACCAGAGTGACCCGTAACATGGGAACTAGGAGGACCAGTGCCAGAGGAATGAGAAAGACCAGACCTAAGAGGACCATTACTAGGAAAACCATGATAGAAGGTACCAGTGTCAGATTGAGAAGAACAAGGTGGAACAGGCAGACCAGGAGGACTAGTAGGACTAGTACGGGACAGAAACAAGAGGAGTAGGCATTCATAGTCCCAAACAAGGAGGACCAGAAACAAAAAGATCAAGTCTAGTGTGCACAAAACCAAGATGAGAGCACGGACTCAGGGGCGTAACAAAGGCCCCCGCAGCCCCCACAGTGCGGGGGGGCCCCGAGCTCCAGGGGGCCCATTCAGCCCAGTACCCTTTCTGCAGAGCTCCTGAGTGTGGTCGGAGGGGGCCCCCTTCATGCACTTTGCAGGTGGGCCCCCTCAAGTTTGGTTACGCCACTGCACGGACTATGAGGACCTGGAATAGGAAGACGATTGCTAGGCAAACCAGACGAAGAGTGAGGAAGACTAGGATAAGAGGACCTGAAGAATAAAGAGCATATGGCCAGGGAACCAGAGCCAACATGACAAGAGCTAAGAGGACCAGGGCAAGAAGGACCAGTGGGACCAGAACAAGGGAAAAAGGAAGCTCAGGTCACAGAGGCCCAAGGGTATCAAGACCTGCCATACCACGAACAAGGAGGACCACGACAAGGAAAGTCAGGATGACAGAAGCCATGATGACCAGTCCGGATGGCTAAGAACAGGATGACCTGAACAAAGAGGATCAGGACGAAGTCCAAGATGACAACAAGCAGGAGGACCAGGGCCAAGAGTATAATGACATGTTGGAGGAGGACCCGGAGAGCTAGCCAGGTTAGGAGCAGGTAGACTACTGCCATTACGACCAGGGAACAGATGGGGAGGATTAGGTGGACTAGAAGGATCAGAATAAGCATGATTAAGAACAGGGCTAGGAGGACCAGATAGGCCAGAACCAAAGGGACCACGGTCTGAAGTTCTGAGTGTAGCAGGGGGACTAGGAACTAGAGTATTAGGACCAGGATGGTGATGATCAAGAGAAACATGACAACCAGAGCCATGAGGACTAATGGAACCAGACCTTGACCAAAATGACCAGGCCCAGTCCACGAGGACCTAATAAGGAGGACCAGTGGATGCAATAACATGTGGACCACTTGGGGAAAGAGAATCAGGATGACCCAAACCAGGAAGACTAGAAGTGCCAGCCATTGGAGAACCAAGGCTAGGTGAATGTGGACCTAGCAGACCAGCAGGTTCAGGGTGAGGATCAAGAGTACCAGGATAAGGAGGTTCAGGAAGGCCTAATACAAGGATGAGCCAGGAGCAGGGCCATGAAGACCAGGGTCAGGAAGTAGTACAGGCAGGAGCACCAGATTCAGGACACTAGGGTGACCAGAACTAGTTATACCAGAGCCAGTATGAGGATTAGGAGTACCAAAACAGCCCAGAAAAGAGGACTTGGAACAGTACAAGGAGGAGCACCAACAACTAAAGCACAGAAGAACCTGGACAAGAAGGAAGACCGGTAGCAGGAGGAGACCTATGTGAATCTAGCCCATCTGTTTTGCTCACATATAGAGCTGGTAAGTATTGCTGAAAAATCAGAGCATGCAAAGTGAATAAAACCTGGGAGTGTTAAACTCTGATCTGAGAGTGAATGAAGATGCTGTGAGGGTGGATCTGAGGGCATAGGGACTGCACTTGGCAGAGGAGTTTAAAGGTGTTTGGGTAAAAATGAGTGTGGTCTGTGGAGGATGGCAGAAAAGGTTGGAGACTCTCAGATGGCTGAAGTCAGGAAAAAGGGTTAATGCCTAGCAAAGGGGTCAAAGGGCTATGGCAATCAGCAAAGGATCATAAGATGGTTCTGATGAGTAGTTGAGGGGGGATTGAGGCTCCAGATAGATCGTGTCAGATAGCCCAAAGAGGGATTTTGTGTGACTCCCAGATCTTTGCACTGACATTCCATGTGCATGTATGTACGGTGAGTATGTAGCAAGTGTATAGTGGTAACCCTCCTTGTGTGATGAAAGTCTAAATGCATGCATCAGTGGGATGCATTTTGCATGACGAGATGGAGAATAGATGCAGCTTCCCTACACAGTGGGCATGTATTGACTGTATCCCTGTGGGTGGAGGGTTTAAACCCAGTACTTAAGTGAGCGGCAATGGAAAAAAGGCTACCCAAATAAATTTTGTGAGGGTCTTTTGAGCAAAGGGCTGCTGATTAGTTCTTTCTTGAGTGACCACATAGGGTAGATGACAGGAGTCAGGGATAGGCCATAGTTTCTTTTGTTAAAGGTGTCAAAAGTTTATAAGCAGGGATGCCCTTTTGTCTGTGCCTGATGACTGCTCAGGAAGGCTGTTGACAGCCAGGTGCTGAGATCTCATGCTTCATTGTGTCCTTGTTTTGAATACTTCTGCTTGGAAGCAAAACTATTGCTACTGCTGTGAGAGCCATCATCTAGCACAAAGGCTGTGTCTGAACTACAGCCAGAAAATTATAATTGAAAGACAATCATCCCAAATCAGTTCTGAAACCTCAATAGTGGATCCACATCCTCTGTCTGGAAAATCTGAAAGAAACAGTTAGTTATAGATTCCTTACCTTAGAATTACCCCCAGGCGTCAGACTGGATCCGGAAAGTTTTTCGTCAGCAGTACCCCTGAGCGTCGGAAGGTGGCGTCGGTCGACTCTGCGTTCGTCATAGGCATTGTGGTCGCCGGGATGACGTCGCGGTAGCTACATAGACGCCGCCCTCGCGCGCTGACGTCAGATCTTTCTTTTTCCGTGCCAGCAAGTGCAGATCTTGAGAGAGAGGTGCCTCCAGTCACTTTTTGACTGACTTTTTTCTGACTTTTGTCGAATTCGTTTTTTGAGTCCATCGACTCCTGGTGCATGAGGGATGCCCGGCTTCAAGGCCTGCGGTTCCTGTAACCGACTGATGTCGGTGAAGGACCCGCACTGCGTGTGCCTCTATTGCCTGGAGCACGACCACGACCCCAAGTCGTGCTCCGACTGTCGGACCATGGCCCCGAAGTCTTTGCGGGAGCGGTCCCCAAAGCTACTCGAGGCCCGGCAATCGGCTCCGCGTCACTCGAGGTCCCGGTCGCGGAGGAGGTCGAAGGACCGGTCGCGGAGCCAACACCATTCTTCGTCTAAGTCTTCGCACTCGGGGTCAGGTAAGTCGAAGCACAAAAAGAAGTCGACGAAGCATCATCGCTCTTTGACTTCTCCCCGTCCGTCGAGGGATGCAGGTGGTGCCCCCCCCACGGCTCCGCGTGCGGAGCTTCTAGGGTCGGCCCCGGGTTTCCTCCTTTCCCGGGACCGGAAGCGACCCCTGCCCAGCTTCGTCAGTTTTACGAAGCGATGCACGCCATCTTTGGGCAGCCCGACTCCGCCGGTGCTCCTTCGAGCCCCGCGGACTCGGCTGGGGGCCCTTGGTTTTTGGCGCCGGCGGCTTCGGCCTCGGTGCCGCAGGGTCCCCTTGGATCCAGGCCTGGATCCTGATCGGCGCCGGTCGACCTTGTTATGCCTCCCCCGGCGCCGATTCCACAGGCACCACGTCCGCAACCGGCGTTGGCTTTGTCCCCAGCCGATGTCAACCCCGGCCTCCACCTCGAGGTACTGCTGACGAAAAACTTTCCGGATCCAGTCTGACGCCTGGGGGTACTTCTAAGGTAAGGAATCTATAACTAACCTATGTTTCTTACAGATATATCGTTACCGAAGGCAAGTAACTTGTTCATTAGTATTAAAGCGGAACTGTAAAATGATCGATCAATAGGTCGCAAGATTGGAAGTAACAAAATGGCTCTGTTTATTCATTCTTATTTCTTACAATATTTGTAATAAAGTTGAAGAAAAACATTTCTGTGACTTTCTTTTTCTGTGTCTTTGATGCCTATATCTCTTTCTCTGATTTTCTTGGAAAATTCAGGCATATTCCAGTGACATTCAGTTCAATTAATTATAGTCCCATTCCTTTGCTTGTGGCTTCTTGACAGAATACTTCCTCTGATGGCCCGACATAGTAGACGCCGTCGAAGGAAGGACTTTATACTGTCTACCATATTTAGAGTAAAACATGGCTATAAGGGACAGGAAAGAAAATAATGACCCAGTCACGCTGGGAGAAAACTCCCACCATGTAGGACCATTAGCTTTTTTGTTTTTTCAACAAAAAAACTCCAGCTTTGGAAGGTTTTTTTTAAAAACAAACACATTTGAGAACGTTTTCTGGCCGGCCATTATGTCTGACATTACTGTCCTTCAAACGTTTCATGCATAGACAAGAATGGCCATAACAGCAGAGTTGTTCACAGGGCTAGAGGACAACTCCAAGATTCCTCATTCTGGCTGAGGTATTGTTCTCTGCTATCCTGACAGAGATAACTCAGTACTCTAAATCAGGCCCATAATTTTTCTTCCTTTTGTCATGACATTGGAATGAAGCCTCTCAATGGTTCTGTGTTGGTCACTTCATAAGGAGCCCTATGCTTTTTTTTCTATTTCGATAAAATCACCCTAAATATTAGATGGTTGTATTTAACTAGGATGCAACATTTCTAGTTCTGGTGTTTGCTTTTACAAACCATTTTTTTAAGGTGTTATAGTCTGATTTGTTTATTTGAACGGAACCAGAATTAATAATTCCCGAAGGCACTGATTTGCTGCAGAAAAAGTGGTGTTCTGATACCATTGAGCCTTTTTGTAATCCTGTATCTGGCCCTAGTGCATTCCTATAGCTTTGCGAGTAAGAGCAACTACACAGCTTTAGAAGAGTAAACAGCCTTAACTATTCTTGCAAAGGTTCTAATGATCTTTACCATTAGTCACCCCTGCATCCTCATTCGTCACCTATGCTGGCAATTGTAAAGGAGTGGGAGCATTTGTGGAGCACAAGACAGCTCCTTAAAGGGCCTTCCAAGTCGCTATGTCTTGGCCTATGGTGTAATGGAGTGGCATTCTGTGCCATGTCTGTCAAAATAACTTGGAAACATTCAAACATTTGGGACCTATGGACCTATAAATTAGTCCTGCATCTAAGCCAAGTTTAGCACAAAGGGCATCATGTCGCACAATCCCAGGGTTTGTGACAACAAAAGTGCTTATTATTAAGAACAAAATATTTTTTTTGAGTTAGAAATTCATTTGACTAGTAAAAGGACTTTTGCGATCATTTCTGAATTGCAAATGGGAGGGCTCATGAAAGGTGTCTCCTCCCTTGCTTTTCCAATTCAGAAAGGAATTTATTTAAAGTTTGTGTCTGCAATTGCTGTTGCAAACCATCGATGAGCTAACAACCCCCGAGCTGGGGTGGTAACTAACTTGCAAAGGGGAAGGGGTCCCCTTAGGACCCCTTCCCCTTTGGGAATCAAGTTGTGGCCTCAGGGGGGAGAGGTTTTCCAAAATCGAAACCTTTTTTTTTTTAAAGCAGCACTGGTTCCTTTAAGACAGACTGCTCTGAAAAAAAAGAACATTTCCATTTTGGAATGCAGTCATAGAGGTGGTGTTGTTCTGTCCCCTGCAGGCCACCATCTCCGTGATTACAGCCAATTGGCACCTGCCTAATGAATATTAATGAGTCAGCAACCGCAACCACCTGCGGTTTAGCATTTTGTGAACCGATCAAACAGTACATATTTCGATTTGCAAAATACTAATCCATTCTGAAAACTTATGTGCTGAATTTTCAACAACTTTTTGCAAATGAAACATTAATACATTAGGGCCCTAATTTTTATAAAGAGATGGATGTTAATTGTGTTCACTCCTTGTTTGCAATGGCTACCGGCCAAGTTGTGCACACTATGTACTATTAATCCAGCCTCCAGGTAAATAAAGAAGTTTATTTTTAACTTATTTGTAAGGCCACGTCAGTACAGTACATCATTTCTGCTGGGGTAAATGTTCAAATTTCTTTTTCTTCTTCACAGGCTACTGGTCAAATAATTTAAAGTTTCTGCTATTTAACCCACAGCCACATAAACAATTGCAATTATTTACTATTTCAATGGCTGCTGGCCTAATTGTACATGTCTGCTGTTTTGCCAGCAGCTGTGCAATGACTGAAGTTTTTTTTGGTTTGCTTGGCTGCTGGGCAAATAGTAGAAGACCTCTGCTATTTGGCCAGCGGTCAGGTTAATAGTGAAGTTTTCCTGCTATTTGCACGGCCACCAGCCAAACAGTACAGAATTTGTACTGTTTCTCCAGCCGCCGGGTAAAAGGTGAAGTTTGTTTGCTATTTGCACGTCCTCAAACCGAACAGTACAGAGTATCTACTGCTTAGCCAGCAGCTGGGTAAATAGTGAAGTTTTCTACTCTTTGCATGGCCGCCAGCTAAACAGTGCAGAATCTCTACCACATAGCCAGCTGCCAGGTACATAGTGATGTTTTTCTGCTATTTGCACAGCCACTGGCCAAACAGTGCAGAATTTCTATTATTTTGCCAGTGGCCGGGTAAATAGTTAAATTTCTATTTTCAAGGCTGCTGCCAAATAGTAGATGATTTCCACTATTTAGCCAGTGGGTGGGTAAATAGCAGAGAAAATTCATGATTTACCTGGTGGTCAGCTAAATATCCCCTACCTTTATTATATTGTGTAACCCATATGTTTTCATTAATTGAATTTCAAATCGATTAATTTCGTTGTATCTACATACTATAAGCGCCTTCTTTTCCCTCTCTCCAGAAAACGCTGTTTAGTTTTTAGAAAATTGGATTCCAGATGAGTCATCAAACTGCTCAACAGCTTTAGAACGGCTTCTCCACCACAGCTTTAGCTCGAGACTGCGGAGTGTCGTCATACTGTGGAGTTTGCTGACCTTAGCTGCATGCACATAAATGGCGCGGCTTCTGCGCTTACTGAGGATTCAAAGAAAATACATAAGTGCTTTGTGTACACAAGAGTGAGGAGCCTCGGGGTCTCGCGGCTGAATGTGCTGGCGTAGTCAACACTTTTGTGTGAATGCAAGTTCAGCTCTGGCAATCAAAACCAACTAATTAATTTGAGAGAGCCAGCGTTTGCCTAACAATGTGAAATATAAGCTTGTTTGCAATTAGCGTTGATTGCCGCTTTTTCATTTCCAGCCCTTGTGTGTGTTTATCTTGATTACGTTTTTCAGGAATAGAGCGCCACGTTGTGATTTACTGTGGTCTGTAGGTATGGGGTGTGCTGCGTGTCGGCAGGAAGGCAGGTATTGGTGTGCTTCCCAGCAGACAGGAGTGATTGAGTTCTGCAAATGAAGGTTGGTTGGCTTTTTAATTTGTCACTTCTGTAGGGATTGCGTCTGTTGTGAAGGGGCTAACAGGTGCCATTAAAGAGGGAAGTTTTTTCCCAACTGAATATTGGTACGGTTTGCAATGGTTTCATTGGCAGGTTGGCGACGTGGCAGGGGAGAATAATAACACTGGGGAAGATGAATATTCTCATAGTCTTTCTGTTTGCAGCTAGTCAGATATTGAATGTCAGCGAATTTACTGAAATTGTATTGCTGTGACAGAGGTGTGGTTTACTTCCGCTTACCCCCAGGTATGGTCCTATGCTACATGGCCATCTAGTATGGGTGTGTAACCAAGCCAAAAATGTTCAGTTCCCAAATCTTGCTTGGCTCCTCATTGACGGCAGTATTTCTCTTTTGTGTCAGCTACATCGTTGCTAGCGCTTGTCTTCATCTTGTCTCACCTGCATGTTCCTGTGCTCAAAGCTTTGATCATATCATGACTTCACTATGGCACAAAACATATACCAGAGAGCAACAGAACAGCTTTGATCATATCATGACTTCACTATGGGACAAAACATTTACCAGGGAGCAACAGAACAGCTTTGATCATGTCATGACTTGACTATGGGAACAACATTTAGCTGGGAGCATCAGAAAAGGCTCTGGATTTCCTTCGGTTGGACCTGGAACCTTGTTCCAAGGCTTGTGAATGGTCTGCTTAAGGATGGTGCGATCCTTACATTGGCTTCCCACGAGAAACACCGTTCAGTTTAAGGCATTGGTCATAGTGTACCAGTCAATTACCAGCAGTCGCCTGATTTCCTGACAGGCAAGTTTACTTGTTATCTTTCCCCCAGAGCTCTGAGATCTGCTAAGGTGGCCCAGCTACACATACCTGCTACTAAGATTTTATGTACTGAAGAGAGCTTTCTCCATGGCGAGAACCAAGCTTTGGAATTCCCATCATATAGAGACGCGTGTTAAACCATCACTGTTTCAGTTTAGAAAATTGCTCATGTCCTGGTTATATTCTCCCTGATTTCTACTTCTTATTTTTTAGCTAACATGCCTTGTTAGTAACTTCACTTTAGCTCTATTATATATCTCAGTGATGGTGTGCTCTGTCGATAGAATAACTGTAGGAAAATCTGCTTCTTTGCCGGTGCCCCCATATTCATTTTATTTTTATGGACCTGTTTTGATGGCCTCTGGGACCTTTGGTCAGTGGCTGCATTTTGAACACTTTTCCCTAAAACGTGGCGGTTGATTGGCAAACACCAATTGGCACATTTGACTATTACTTGAGCCACAATAAAACTGTGCAAAACCTGCACGAGATGCATAAATGTCAAATGACTGAATTCATAAAAAGCAGTGATTATGTTTTCTAAATATCAATTGCCCAATTTTGGATTCGGTGCGTGGGATTGTAAAACAGAGCAAAAGAGCTGATAAGCAGCCGTGCGGCATTGCTAGCAGGGCTGTAATGTTAACAGGTTGAACTAAAACATTTGACTTGTTCAAGCCTACATCAAATATGTCAAAGGTCAAGTGTGCTTGGAGTCTGCAAGACTGAGTAGTGTAATGTTCAGAAGTCGTGCTACCTTACATGCTTCTGCAATCACAGTTAGATCAAAGTGCTGTCGCTGCATAGGATTAGGGCAGCTTTCCTTTGAAAGAGCTATGTTTTAAAAGCATTTCTGTATCTGGGATGGCTATAGTCTGAAAATACCATTCTCTCACCAATATTCTTAGCATTGAACATCTAATTCAACAGAACTTAGATTTGTAGTACCAGTATCATAAAAAATGATTTCTAGAAAGGTTGTTTATTTCTGCCTCATTTACTGGTGTGACCAAACCAGTTCTACCTACGCAGAAAACTTAATTGACTAATTCAATTTACCTCATCCAGAGTCCTGCTAAAAAATGTATAAATTAGTGTGATTAAATGCTCTGCTGTGAGGACCTTGTGCTTTTTGGGGCAAATTCTCCTGCTATGAGCCCACTACCAGCAGGACAAGTGATTAGGATTGCAGGAGCTCACACTGCCAGGGATTACCACCCTTGTAGTATAAGGTGGTTATGAGGGGGGGTATGTGGACAAAAAAAGCCCCACTCATCTTCACTTATTTAAAAGACAGGGAACTGGTGAGGGTTCTTTGATGCAGGTTTTTCCGTAGACACAGGCTGCTTTCTCCGAGGGGGTGCAGTAGATAATGTGACCACACTCAGGATGGACCTGATTAGAATGGGCAAGCCCAAGGACAGGCTTGGAGATGTCCGGCAGACGAGCAGCCCTGAGCTTCCGGTCTGTCATCTTTAACCAGTGATTTCCACAAGATATTCTGCTGCAAAGCGATGGAAATGCCTCAAAAGCTGGATCGGGATAGTGAGTCTAAAGAATTACAGTCTCCAAAAAGTGATTTAGTTCCAACCTACAGCATCAAAAGCAGTCACAAAGTGAATGCCAGCGGTAAAGCAGCCTTGGTGGCTCTAATTCTCAAGTCCATCCCACGTGGAGTTTTTATTGACAAAGTTCATGGCTTGAGTGGGAATTCAGAAGCTCCTGGGACCCATCTCAGCCATAGCATCCTGCATCGAGGTTTTTACCTTAAAATAAGATGACCACCCTGAAGAACTAGGGTTTACCTGACTTGGGTCCATCAGTGTCGACCTTTTAAGGCACCCAGAACTTGTCGCTCGCATCTTTAAAGGCTGAAGTTAGCTTTCCCATTCCCAATCAATTTCTATGTACACCGTTTAATTCATCTAAAATTCATAACTCCTGATCCACTTTAAAATAAATTGTAATTTCCCGTTCTTTTTGATCATTACAAATCATTACAATTTTCTTCTGGGTGCTAAATTGGTATGGGAATTTCTTTTGACTTAATTTGTGATTTTAACAGTGTTTTGGTGCTGCTAAAATGCTTTACATGCATTTTCTCAGAAAGAAGCCTTTTTCTTCAATCTCAGCTACCAGTGTAAACCCATGGTTGCTTACAGAAAGCTGCTTTTACTTTCTAGGTGCTAGATTGTTTAACTTTGTGGGACTTCAGCCATAGCTCACAGTACAACTGCATACTCTCTCCCCGCAGGTATGAATCTAGTTTGCTACAATAACTAACATAAGTTAATATATAATAAATTATTTAATATATTAAAGTGATTTAAAAAAAAGTCCAAACTAAAAATTATGAGGACAGGTGCCACATTTTGCTTGAGTCACTGTGTTAGACTTTACATTATGTTATGGTATGTTGTATTGTGTTGTGTGTTATGGTATGTGTATTTGTAGAGGGTATCCTGGCACTGTAGCAGAAGCAAAAGCAGTTTGGCCAAACTAGGGATAGCTTAGTTCGAAGTCGAATAGCCATGTCTTTAGCATCTTGCAGAATTCAAGAATTGAAGAGTTTTCTCTATGTTGTATTGTGTTGTGTTGTGTTATGGTATGGTATGTGTATTTGTAGAGCACTCCCTCTCCCAGAGGGTATCCTGGCACAGTAGAGAAGCAGTCTGGCCAAGCCAGGGCTAGCCTAGTTCAAAATCGAATATCCATGTCTTTAGCATCTTGCAGGATTAAAGAATTGAAGAGGTGGCTTTGATGTGCAAGGATTGGTCATTCCAGGCTTTAGGAGCAATGCAGGAGAAGGTGCAACCACATACTCTGGTTCTGCAAATGTGTGGGATGTGTGCGAGTAGGAGTCCGGCTGAGTGAAGTCGCGTGGCAGGTTTGCAGAATGTGATGCAGCCGTTGAGGTAAGCAGGTCCCTTGTTGTGTAGGGCTTTGAAAGTGAGCATGAGGAGTTTGAACCAAGCTCGCTTGTGAATTGGAAGCAAGTGGAGCTTTCTGAGGTGTGGGCTGATGTGCATGTGGTATGGTAGGTTGCGTGTGATATTGGCTGCTGAGTTCTATATGATTTGTAGTTGCTTAGTTATGAGCTGATTCTGGTGTAGAGGGTGTTTCTGTAGTCCGGTTTGCTGATGATGAGGATTTGGGTGATGGTTCTACGCATGCTGGTGGGGAGCTACTTGAAAATCTTCTTCAGCATCTTCAGGATGTGGAAGCAGGAGGCGTAGACGGTGTTTACACGGGCCAGCATGGTGAGTTAATTCTCAGTGACAATACCAAAGCACTTAGCGTGGGAGTGTGGTGGATATGGGTCCGAGTTCTGCTAGCCACCAGGTGGAGTTCCACAGTGAGGAGTGTCTGCTGAAGATCCAGACTTCCGCCTTGTCGGGGTTAAGCTTGAGACAGTTGGCTTGTATCCAGATGGTGACTTCAACCATGTAGGTGGCAAACTTGGTCCAGATGATTGGCATTTTGTCAGAGAGGGAGTGTATCATCTGTGTGTCATTGGCATAAGATAGAACGGTGATTCCATGAGCGTGGATGACGGTGGTGAGTGGTATCATGTGGGTGTTGAAGAGGGTCGGGCTGAATGAGAAACACTGTGGTACTCTACTGATGAGGTTGAGAGCATCTGAACAGTAGGGGGCCAGGCTGGGTACAGCCAGTCAGGAAGGACCATATCCATCGGAGTGGGAGTCCTTGGATGCCGACTTCATGCAGTCATTGGATGAGGATAGAGTGGGAGACATATAATCAGAGGGTGCTCCTTGCTTTTGATTCCACACTTTTGGATGCCCACGTGTAGTCTTAATCTCTTACACTTAAGGGTTAGACTGATCTGAATTAAGAACGCACTGACTTACTACATTAAATAATACATCTCTTGTACAGTAAGCTGCCTATAAGAGACCTTGAGACATCCATCACTAAGGGAAATCTTAAATGGTGATACTTGTCTGTTCACATTGTTGAAAGCATTGGACTACGACCATTCATCTGTTCCATCACTGTAGTGAAACAGAGCAACAGAGGGCAATGTTAGAGATCTTCAGTTCCAAATTAGATTCCTTAACTTCAGGAATGCTCTCCAAAGTGGAGTATTAGTTGACCAGTTACATCTAATCCATATAATCTTTGTACTCAATCATCCATTAACTACACTTAAAAATGTCATATGTGGTAATGTCATTTACATATTTACCAAGAAACTAAGGTTTAATTGAACATTGGTTTCATACAATTGATCGACAACCTTGAGCTTTTCAATGGCGTTTATGTTGGTTTAAATTTCCAGTTAATGAATGATTAGGAAGACCTCATATAAAATAATTGTAGTTGAATGTTTTCGTGGACATGTACCAGACCATGAGTATGTAAAAAAAACCAATTGGTTTACAACGCTATCATTCCCTGACATCATTCATCCTTGTGCTCAAGCAGATAAGGCAAATATTTTTTACTGATCACATATTTGAGATAGCGTTGTGCTTTAGAGTATTAATGTTATTTTGGTTGCACTGTTAATGGGGCCCTAGACTGCAGGATGCTGTGGAATCTGATGAGTTAAGCTTCTAAACTATATGAACGTTGAAAATAAAGGAAACTCCTTGGTGGGTTAACAGAGAAACTCTTTGAGAGAAATTTAACAATCTACAGTAAAGTAGATTAAAGAATCCAGTTTTGAAATTCTTAAACGTACATGATAGTAGTAGTATGCAAATGTTTTATACTGCTGGTATAATTGGAAGAAATTAGTCTTTTTGCAATTTCATCGCATTGTGAAATTTGAAATTATTGCTCAAATGAGTCCTTTGATTAAATGGGTCCCCTGTTAGCAGAAAACGTCTCTTGAAAAGTGAATTAACTCTAAAGAATAGTATTTTACAAGATATTAGGCTAGTACCCCATGCACTGGTCTTTTCACAAACAGACTAGAAATACAATATACACCTGGATCACTTCTTCTAGTTATTAATTTTGATCACAAACTAAAAATGTCGGACCTAAAGTCCTTATCATTTAGTTACTAGTCACCAATCTTTGGATCATTTTATACAGCAAGTTTCAGTCATCACACATAGTCTGGACCTAGAGTATTCTCTGAATTTTAATTCTATGGTTCATGCTTGCACTTCTTGACGTTCATGTCCTTTATTCTATAAGGTTCTTTAAATTCTCAAATTCACTAGAGGCAATGGCCTATCCATGATCAGACTCTCTCCCTTGCGATGTAGCTTGTCTTCTCGCCTCTGAAGAATATTTAATATCCAAGGGGGGAGGGAGCACACTGCCTCTCATTTCAGCACAGTTCACCCCATTGCATTATGGTAAATGCACTATGCTTACATCAAAGCTGCGGTAGTGTTTCACCAAAGTTGGTGCAGGTAGTGCCGTTATCTCTAGGCACGTAGAGCAGAAGTAGTAGAGAGCAGAGAAAAGTCATCTGGGGTTCCTGAAATGTTGCCCAAGTCTTCAGAGGTCACAGTACCATCCACAGGCACACAGGTGCATCCCAGGTGAGCTCATTGGTTGAACGGAGCCTTTTAAACTCAAGGGGGGAGGAGCACACTACCTCTCATCCCAACACAGTTCACGTCATTGCATTCTGGTAAATACAGTATGCTTACTTCAAAGTTCATATAGTGTTTCACCAAAGTTGGTGTAGGTAGTGCTGGTATATCTAGTTTGAACACAAGGGAGGGAGGCAGGGAGCACACTGCCTCTCATCCCATCACAGTTCAACCTATTGCATTCTAGTAAATGCAGTACGCTTACTTCATTATTTAATATATTTTGCTGGAAAAAAATCAAAAACCAGGTTGCAAATATTTTCTCCAGTGAAGCCTAGTTTTGCTGATATGGTTTTACCTTGGTTTCCTAAATTAGCAAAACATAAAGTTCATCAAGTTTTCAGAAGCAAAATATTGTAGTCTAAAGTGATATATCCATCGCAAGGCTTCTGTCAGAAGTTAACCTAATGAAGGATAGGGTGTATACTTGCCTTCTAGTGTCATGCTAATCCATACGATTGATATCTTGATAAGCTTTGTGATTTGCTGAAATTGTTTTATTTTTCTACAGCATAGTCTAAAGGCCCCATTCTGAGTGGCCCAGTATTTGGCCCGTGAAAATTCTACAGGGCACATTTCTTTTTCATAGTGTGATATTATGTCAGAATTCTGCAGGTCAGAATTAACCATAGGGCTGTAATACTACATCTTTTCCTAGTTTCCAAGTTACAAAATTCATAATCTTGTGATTTCTTCCCAGCACAAATGTTTACCTGGTGGAATTTGTGCAGGGAAAAACCTCTGGGTGCAAAATCCTGTTTGTTCCCAAATCCCCAGTAATACCGGACAGCTAGAAATGATCGCCTACATATCTGAAATAGTTATCTAATGCTGTATTTTGTTTCCGTTTAAACCATCTGTCTGTGTAGTCATGGCCCAACCCAAAAGTGAGCCACTAGGTATCTAAGAAATCTACAGTAGCGTCATTGACACTGATTTCTTTCAATGTTTTCCTTCTTACAATCCTTGACCCTGGTGAGAGCGTATGTCCTGTGTCTAGGAGTCTCTCCCATCATTGCACCTGGATTGCATGTGAATAGATTCTTCCAGCCCTACTGGTGAAGTAGTAGGAGATGTGGGTCGAAAAGATGAGCAATGGTAAACATAGATTTGGGTGTTATTAGTGCATTGGAAGAGAATTGAAGTGCTCCAGCACAGCTGTCCCAGTATTGGAAGGCCAGGACTGGCCTTTTATTCCACCGGAAATTTCCCCGGGGGGGTTGGAACCACTGGAGGCAGGATTTGAAAGCTCAGGACTGCTGATCATTCCTCTGTCACTTTCTCTAGCTCTCCTAGGGTAACTGAAGCAGGGGTAGCTCCAAAAGAGAAAGATAAGGAGGGTGGGAGACAGAAAGAGATCACAGAGGGAGAAGAGAGAGAGAATGGAAGAATGGCACGAGAAGTAGAGCAGGGAGAGGAATCGAGTGGGGGTTGTTTGAGCATTTTTGCCAGGGCTGCTTTTGGTTCAACAGTCCGGCCTTAAGTGCCATAATAGTAAAGAGTGATGTGCGAGTCCTACTGAGACAGTTGAGGGTATCGTCCCAAGTCTGTTTAGGGATGACCTGGCAGAGAAGCAGTTTCCAGTACAGGTCAGAAAAGAGGTGAACTAGCAGAGATGTGTGACTCCCAGTGCTAGAACTGGTCTGGTTACCATAGGCCATAAATTATGTCCATTAGCAGAGAGATGTGTGCCTCAGATTTGGGATTACAGCGATGGTCCATCTCAGGGTTAAAACGTATTGATTGTTCTGTGTGTGTCCAAGTCCTGGAAAGTCAAGCAGTGCTGCAATGCAAGACTGAGGATTATTGGCAGAGCTGTTTCAGACACCAGACTGGGTGTTGCGTTGGTTACTAGTAGAGAATCTGCTGATTGAGGTTCATTGGCAAAGCTGTTTGTGGATTCCAGGACCAGGAATAGCAGTGTATGCTAATTGTGGTGCAGGGACAGGCTAGCGGTTGGTCTAGATGCAGCGCAAAGCTTACCAGATTTCTTTACACTTACAACAATCTTTGAATCACTGGGCCCATTTCACAATCAACGTTTAAACTCTCAATAATCTTGATTGATACTCCTGTTTACCACAAATCATTGTTCTCCGATGAATCTTTTTGTTGAGCTGATAGGGAATAGAATACTTGGAAAACGTGAACAATTATTCTATGAGGACCTGGAATAGATAATTGTTACCATAAACATAATCCCTTAACCCTATTTCTAACCCTTTCTCAGCCACAGATACAAACGCCTTGAGACAAGAAATATGACTAAAAGAATGAGACAGAATCGATAAAGATAAGTCATAAAAAACATTTATCTAATGCCTCAAATTTCATAGACGGGTCAGGAAAATGCATTTCAAATCAGATTTAATGACAAACTATTATTACAAGTAGCCACACAGCACAGTACAGATCATTTTTGACAGCTAGAATTTGTCTGTGGAGAGAAATGGGATAAAATAGAGGTTCAGTTATTAATCATAAAAACCAAAGCAAAGCTGTTCGCTTCAAGTTCGTCCTCAGTTAGATCTGGTCAAGTCTGAATTGCAGCACTGCATGCCACAGCAGGAGTCAGCTAACCTCTCAGCTGAAAGGTTATTTTCCTGCGCAACTTTACCAGCCAGCAAAGTACAGGATTCGAGGGTGCAGTTAGATATAGTTCAGTTCATTAAAGTCTATTCCACCCAATGTGGCTGTAGAGGGCTTAGAAGAGACAATAAGGATCAAAAGTCTGTCCGACAGCATCCCAGGCACGAGAGAAGAATGACAGCCAGCCCGACTCCTCCTCCAATGGGGCAATTATACTTCAAAATGTTCCAGGTTTACACCCCTTAACGTATCAATTCCATCAGACCATGGGGTTTCATTGGTCTCTCATAGTAAGCTGTTGTGGGGTGATCAGTGAATCATACAAATCTGGAAGAATTAAGTAATCCTTTTTGCAAATTTCATTAAGATTCATTAAGTTTCATTTTATTAACATTTCGTCACTTCCACGGAAGTAGGTGGAACTTTACTCCCTGGATCTGCAACAGTGATGTTGCAATTCTATCAAACATGCTTCTTAGTGAGAAGCGAGTCCATTGTTAGCTAATGCAGAAGTGAAACTTTACAGAAAGTTCTGATAGGGCTTAGGTGAATGTCTCACATGATTTTACATTAGCGTAGGAAAAGAAAAAGCACTTGAGGCCTACATGGAAAATTAGCTGAATCACTGCCGTTTAATATTATAAATCACACATTCATAAATGCATTTGACTTTTCTCCATCATTTCAGTTATAGTTTTCTTCATGTATTACATATCAGCGATAGTTACTTTTAAAAAAAAATCTTTCTAGTCATTATTTGCACGTTACCATTTTTAAGCTCAATTATTTACTTGTCACTCTTAAATCGGTGTATTTTATTGTAAGCGTTACCGAAGCTCAAAATAGCACTATGTCAATTGTTTCTAAATTAAGCAATTTTGCATTTCAAGAACCTCATTATGTATGTATGTACTTCATGTTCGATGCACATTTGAACAACTCACAACTCGTAGATGCATCCATGTCTAGTTCTCATTTTTTCACTCTTTGGTTACATTTTCGTATCATCATTTTATAACACTCTGCATGCTTTTACAATGGAGTATGTGATCTCACGTTTTTCGACTTAGCAGGTTATCATGTCTCCATCAAAGAATATTTGTCATAATGATCTTTACTGGTGAGACTTGATAAAGGTAGACGTCAGATAACATTCACGCTCCTTCAGTCTCATGGGGTGTGCCTCCTCTACTCCTGATTCTCCTTTGTACCCCCAGTGAAGTTGTTTTCAGGATGCCTGATGTTGCACTGGTACAACTCTGTGTGTCAAATCGCACGGTTGCTTTAGCCCTGGACAGCAATTGGTCTGATATCTGTGCCAGGAATTCACACTTGGGAGGGAGGGGATGGTTTGAGGAGCTTTCCTTAAAGATGAGAACTGTGATCTGAGGAGACATAAAGAGAAGGGTGAACCTCAGGGAAAGGACACTGACACACCTCAGAGGACGGGTTTTATCAGATACTTGACACTTCAGATGGGGTACTGTACACATGCGTAAGGCATCTCGGAGGAGGAACACCATATCCAGAAACATGGCAGCTCAGGAACACCATACCAAGGCGCATAGCACCTCATCGGAGAGATATTTTTACTCATTAGTTTGGGGGGGTCACTATCACCCAGCACCTCCTAGGGCGATACAGTATCTAGGCACATGGCACCTCAGAAGGGGTTCCATACCTAAACACTATATCCAGACATGTGATGCCTTAAAGGAGTTCTCAATATCCACTCACATGGCACCAAAGAGAGGGAACACTAGACAAAAGCACCCCAAGTACACAATACTGAGGCAGATAACATGTTGGAGGTGAGGCACTATATATCTATATAGCGCCTCAGAGCAGAGTCACTATAGCTTGACAAATAGAATCTCAGAAGACAGACGATAAACCTAGACAAACAGAACTTTAAAAAGTGTAGACGCTACACCCCACCATGTGGCGCTACAGAGCAACACTATGAGATCAAGTACTTTGCTATCTTCCTTATTAGGGAGTACTGTCTGTGTTTCTTTCATATGCCTTGTGTATCCCAGTTGGAAATGCTGTACATGAAAGCAGAGCATGAAAATTATAGGTGATACATAAGAGGAAGTTTTTGGCACGTAAACCTGTGGATTATGATGTCCTTGGTAGAAGAAGACTGTATAAGACGACAAAATAAATCTCAGAGTCATTGTTCGTTAAAATGTGGGAGTGTGGGGTGAAGGGTGGCCTAAAAAATTCTCAGTGGGAGATTCAGCTGCTTTTTTTTTTAGCCCCCAAGTCTTCTGCTTTTCTCGGGTTCCACTTTGAAGTCAGGCAGGGTGCCTCCTTTCAGAGTCGTGTGTTTTCTTCCAGTGACAATATATGGTGAATGAAAGCTTGTGCTTCAGAAATATTAGATTATTACCCTGGTAAGGCCCTTCCACGTTACATTGTAGGCAATGGATTTGAAGTTAAAACAGAGCCTTACTGCACTTTTTTGCAGCAGCACGAGAAACCTGCTCCTATCTATATGTTCTGAAACCATCACCATTACATTTGTCTTTTTTTAATTAGTTCCTTGGCAGCAATGACGACTGTGTTTTAATGTCTAATGCGTGGTTGATGAGTGTTATAAACTCTTTCTACTGTTAGATTCCTTTCGAAGTTATCAACTAACAATGGAAAAAGCACATATTTAGATGGCCGAGCATGGTGAGGTCAGAGTCCAGTCAGCCATTGGGGGTCTCCCTGCCTGATGTTCTTTGATAGTCACCCGTGGTTTGTCCGGAGTTCAATAATAAATCAAGTCTAAATACCTGAACCACAGGTAGTTAGGCATGACTCTTAAGCAAGGCTTGGGGGGGTCAAGGAGAGGCCACAGCTGTGGGGCGTGGCCGAGCCGGCGGCGAAGATGACCGCCTGCTAGTGAAGCTCCAACAATCGGGCGGTCCCATCGGCGATTTCCCCTGGAGAATGTGCTCACTTCTGTGCTGAAATCGGCGTCGCGGACAGAGGAAGCGACGCGGCACATGGTGATCTGAGTGCCGGGCGCCAGCTCTCCCCTGAAGTGCAGAATCGTCGTGCCGGAGGAGACCGGGGGTAGGCCGGCGCAGCCACGTCTGGCGTCCCGGCGGCTTCACACAAGCGCAAGCCCGACAGCCGAAAGACGGCGCCTCCTGCAGCCTCCAGCGGACAGACCGGGTGAGTCAGGCCCATGTGGGTTGCGCTCCCCCCCCCTCCCTTGCCGCGTGGTTCTGCTGCGGGCTGCCGGGCCGGCTGCTCTGCCCCGCTTTTATTCCTCGCTTCACTGGGCTCATGTGGCGACAGGGCCCACCTGCTACGGCCTTCTGGGGTAGGGCGCTGGCCTGACGCTGCGGCGGCTGCAGTGGGGGTGGGTGCGCGCTCACCTGCCGCTCGACACAGCGTGCAGTGCTGATCACCCGCTGGACTTCCCCGAGAGGGACAGACATCCTCTTTGGTGACACACGCTCACTTGATGCCATCTTGTCTGCGATGCCATGGAGCCCCTTGCCTGAGTTTACCATACAATCTGCTACTGCAGCACAGCGCCGCTTAGCCCTTCAGTGCCAGTGTTTAGAACATGCATAACCCTCCTGCGATGGGGCCTACAAGTGTTTCGCAATAATACTCTCATTGCTCGGTGGGGAAGCCGCCATTGTGTTTGCCCTTGCCACCGGGACACAGACCTGGCTCTAATGCGCGCGCTGGTGCCGACCTGCTGTTCTGAGTGCCTGAAGTGTCTGGGGCCTGTTCAAAACTGTCATCTGATCCTCTGCAAGTTCGAAATACATCATCGCCCGGACCCCCCCCCCCAACGTCTGCTTCGCGGACTTTGCGGAATGGGACGCAAGGATCCCAGGCAAAGAACCCTTCCTTTCGAAAAAGTGGCTGAGGGAGCAACATCGTACGACACAGTTATGGCTGACAAGGCCCCTGCGGCGGAGCCACCTGGGCCCTCGGATGCCTCTGTTGCCTCCCTGTTGCTTGAAATGAAGGCGGGATTTAAGGCGCTGGACTCCCGCTTCGACACTTTGGACCAGACCATTGCATCCTTGGGCGCCAAAGTACAGGGCCACGACAGGCGCCTTGATGTGGCGGAAGCTCGTGTGTCAGACTTGGAGGACGGGACAGCTCAGTCTCTGAAGCGGCTGGAACGGGCGGAGTGCCTGCTCAAGGAAGTAGCCATCAAAAATAAAGACTTGGAAGCACGCGGACGCCGCAACAACGTCCGCATTATGGGGGTTCCGGAGACGACATCCACAGGCCGAATGGACCTCTTCGTGGAGAGGTTACTCACGGATCGGTTTGGAAGTGAGTCTTTTACACCTGGCTTTGTGGTGGAGAGAGCCCACAGATCACTAGGCCCCAGACCCAACCCAGGCCTTCCCCCTCGGCCCATCATAGCGCGACTCCTGAATTTTAGAGACCGGGACACCACTCTCCGTCTGGCAAGAGAACGTGGCACGGTCGAGTGGCAGGGGTCGAAATTGTCATTCTATCCGGACTTCACTCCGATGGTCCAGGAGGCACGCCACAAATTCCAGGGGGTCAAAGCCACGTTACGCAATCTTGGGCTCAAATATGGCATGCTATACCCGGCGAGACTTAAAGTGGATGTCGGCGGCAGGTCCAGATTATTTGACACTCCAGCAGAGGCCCAGGAATTCTGCCGCACACACAAGACACGGAATTCGCAAAACTCGGCGGAGGGTGCACTCGCTTCCCCACCTCACAGCGGCTCTGACGCTAGTGCGGACCTATTCTCAAACACTGGCACTGGATGATGTTTCTAGAATGATCTCATGTTATCTATAGTTTGCATATGGGAAATCGCAATGTTTGTTTAGATTTTTCTCTACAGATACGGCACTGGGCCGGTTCGATTTCGGGCTGCCAGCCCCCTCTGGTGTATCCGCTGAGTTGGTGCATTCATTTTGGGGCCCACTTTCTGGACCTCAACTGCGAGCCCGGTGATCTCTATGTTTCCCGGGCGGGTTAACTTTCTGGGGGTTGGCCACCTATGGATTGGAAGGCGGCTGGGTGGGGGGAGGGGGGATGGGGAAAAGTTTGCACATTGCAATTGTAGTTATTCACACTTTAGTTTAGCATTGCTTGCCAAGTTTCCATCGCCTTACAGTCCTGACAGGAAGATGCATGTACAATGTTTGGATTTCGCGGTTAGGTAACGTACAGGGGCCATCACTTTAATGTCCTGGAATGTCAGAGGCCTCAATAACACCCGTAAAAGGAGGCAGGTGATCCACTACCTTCTTCGACACAAGGTTGATATAGCTTATTTACAGGAAACACACCTCCCCCCTACAGATTCCGCTAGTTTTGGCGCCAGCTGGGGCACACACAGATACTTTGCTAATTATAGCAACTACGCTAGAGGTACAGCGATATTGATACACAAGAGAGTCCCCTTTACCCTCATGGACGTGACCCGTGATCCAGGGGGCAGGTAAGTGATAGTCACGGGCACTCTTTATGGCCACAAAATCACTATGGTTAATGTGTATGCTCCCAATGTGGACGCCCCCGAGTTCTTCCATGACTTGAATGCCCGGATTGCCAAACATGACACACATGCGCTGCTCCTAGGGGGGGACCTTAACTTATTGATAAACACCGAATTGGACAGCTCGTCAACCGCACCCGACGCTAAACCACGGGCGAGGCGGGCCTTGATGAACCTCTGTAATCAATACACACTGATAGACATTTGGCGACAGCATAATCCCACCCTCACCAAATTCACTCATTATTCTGGCCCTCACGGCACCTGGTCCAGGATAGATTATTGCCTGATCTCTCCCAATGTCGCGGGTTGGTTTGGCTCCCACACTACACTCCCCTGCACATATTCTGACCATTCCCCAATAACTTTACATTTGTTGCTCCCACGCCCGGAAGGGTATGAACGACAATGGCGTTTTCCAAGTAAGGCCCTTCAAGATGCGGTGTTCAAGGCAGAGGTGCGCGAGGCAATAGAGGACTACTTCGAACTCAATACGGGCTCGGTAGACTCAGTGGCGATGCTATGGGAAGGTTTTAAGGCGGTTATACAAGGAGTATGCATCTCCAAACGGGCTGGAGTACTCAGGGATCTTCGTCAAACGATGACCCGTATTGAACAAGATGTTGCCAAGCTAGATTCCCAGCTCACGGCCCTCCCTGACCCAGGGGCTATGACAGAGAGGCTCGCCCTTCTGGCGGAATACAGGGACACGGCAGACAGGGAGATATTGTATTTGGGTAAATATCAAGCAGCACGACGATACGGAGAGGGCGAGAGGCCTGGCAGGGTACTGGCGCAAATGCTGAGACCACCTTATAGCAAATCCTACATTACTGAATTGCACTCAGCTTCTGGTGACACGTTCACCTCCACCTCGGCCATCAGAGATACGTTTCTGGATTATTACACCTCCCTATACTCCTCCAGGTCAGAACCCGATGGCGCAGCCCAGACTGCATATTTAGATGAGGTCGCACTGGTGTTCCTGGAAAAGCATATGCTAGACTTCATGGCGGAACCCATAACTGTTACCGATGTCCTAATGGCCATAGACACCCTGCGAGGTTCCTCTGCCCCGAGGCTTGATGGCTTCACAGGGGATTTTTATAAAGAATTCAAGGACGTTCTGGCCCCCCAGCTGATTGAGGTCTATGCAGAAGCATTAGAAAAACAAATTCTCCCCCCCACACTACGTGAAGCCGTAATCATACTCCTTCCAAAACCTGGCAAAGACCACAAGTTATGCGGCTCATATCGACCGCTGTCCTTATTGAATCTAGACTATAAAATCTTGGCAAAAGTGCTCGCGAATAAGCTGTCGCAGCTGATGGAGTACTTCATTTCCCCGGTACAATCCGGCTTTGTACCCAGACGCTCGACATCCCTGAATCTCCGTACGCTGTTTGCTGTGCTACACAGAATACAGCCCGACGTCCCAGTGGCGGCGATATTACTAGACGCGGAGAAAGCGTTCGATTCTTTAGAGTGGCCCTTCCTCGTGGAGGTGATGCAGCGTATGGGACTGCCCTATGGCTTCAATTCCACAGTCTCCCTGCTTTACAGTAAGCCATCGGCGAGACTCCGGCTGAACGGCACCCTGTCCAGACCATTCCGGCTATATCGAGGGACCAGACAAGGCTGCCCTTTGTCCCCGCTGAGCCTGACTCTTTCCCTCCACTTACTCTGGTGTTAGAAACCCCTAGCGGCACACGCCTCATCTCTAAAATGTACAAGGCATGCGCTGTGATGATTCCCACGGACGATTCCAACCTTAGACAGGCCTGGGAGGTAGACACGGGGAGCACCATCACGGATGAGCAATGGGCAAAATGTTGCGAGGCCACCAAGGACATTTCACTCAACGCCCGCCAGAAGTTGCTGCACTTTAAATGTCTCCGTCGCGCTTACTTTACACCAGCCTTGGCGCACAGGATAGACGCTGATAGGCCACACACCTGTTTGAAATGCACTGCCCCGCACGCTGATTTTATACATCTAGCATGGACTTGTCCCCGCTTGCAGACCTACTGGTCAGCGGTGCATACGACACTGGGGAAGATAATTGGCCTTCCACTGGTTCCCCTCCCTGAGATAGCTCTTTTAGGGTACACAGTCCAGATTCCTAAGAAAGTCAGGAAATTAGCAGCATTGGGACTACTGCTAGCTAAAAGAGAGGTTGCCATTCACTGGGGCAGGAAAACCACTCCTAAGCTACAAGATTGGCTGGGGAGCCTGGTGTACTGCAACACCAATGCTGAGACATACGCCAGCCTTATGCCACCGACATCGCGACCCAGAGATATTTGGGGACCACTGAGGGCCTACTTCGAGGCCACTAAGCGTGCCCCTGCCACACAGGCCGACAATGGAATAGTTCCTGAGGGTGTGGGCTGAGGGGATAATACCTGACCCCCCGGATATCCTTTTTTGAGTGCAGTGTGGTCCCTGTGTGCCGTGGTCAATTAGCTTTCTGTGGGAGGCACTGCTGATCGTAATGTCTAGTTACTGGGATTGGGGGAGGAGGTAGGACGGGTCTTGCTAGGGACTGGTCGAAGTACTAGGTTATACCACTGTGCAGATTGATATAGTGACTACCATTGTGAATGAATCTGTCAGGCACGAGTCAATTTGATTGTAAAGTGATTATATGCAATGCAATGTGACTCTCATTCTTTATCTGAAAAATAAAGTATTAAAAAAAAAAAAAAGCAAGGCTTGGGGGATTTCCAAAGTATGTTTCCTTGCACTTCCCAGGATCTGCCTCTGAGTTTCATCCTCCTGAATGAGCACTGGAGGAACAAATGAGCAGACGAAGAGCAGAACAGGTTAATTGTGTTTGTATGTTTTACCTTTTTACATACAACCTAACATTTTGTGGAATTACCGTGTTCTAGTGTTTCAGTGGATAGTACTGGCCCCACATTAGGAATTCTCTCAAGGAGGCCAGTCTTTTCTTATGCATGGTATTAGTAACCAATGCAACTTTGAATACATAAGCAAATGCACCAGTTCACCTGTCATCCTTCCAAACATCCAGTCTCACTTATATTCATCAACACTCACCCATCAATGCACCAACCAATTGTCAGGAAATGCCTCTTTTTGCATGTTCACCCCCCATTTTTGGGCTGATGCTGGTTTTTTGACTCTGAGTGTGTACTGAGTGAGGCCTGCTAATCATACCTCAGTGCCAGTGTTCTAACTCCTTACAAAGTATATGTCGAATTGGCTACCCCCAGTTGTTAGAGACTGACTTACTTATAAGTGCCTAGTATATGGTACCCAGGGCATGTAAGGCAGACTGTCCATTCAGGACTGCACCACTGATTGTGCCACCATGTGTGTGACCAGGTACAAAATGGCTCCCAGCCTGCCACTGAAGCCTGGAAGGGCACTAGTAACACTGTTAGTTCGACTTTGCCATTTAGACCAATGGCAAAGCCCCCACTTCCCTGGGCAATTTATATGTCTCCCCTAAGGAAGGCTTATCGAGCCCTAAGTTAGGGAGCAGTATATTATCAAGTAGGATATATATTTTAGATAAATGTCCTGGCAGCAACACTTCCAAATTGTCGATTTGCTGTGGGAGAATTAGTAGCCCTATTGGCTAAAACACAGTTACCGGCTGACCACTCAGCACGGCTAATTTCTCAATGGGACTTCTGAGTGGGGTACTGTAAGGTATCAACTTAATTGTGGCATTAAACCCAACTTGATTCCCAAGTAAAATTTAATGTCACTATTAAAGAAATGCAACTTTAATACAAAGTTGCCACTGTGTGACCCAGTTCGTCCAGTGGCCTCACACTGTCACTGACCACCAGACCGCCTTCTGCCTTCGTGGGGAGTAGTGTGAATGAAGAGCAATCCCCAGGTGATCACATATGATAAGTAGACCAGACTTGAAACCTGCATCTTTCCAATAGTACACAACAATGCTCTATAAGCGTAAGCAAATCTGTCTCTAGATCCTTTTAGCATAGTTCTTCCTTACTACTTAGCACTGTTTACTCAAATGGGTCTGAAACCCAACTGAGAGCAAAAATTACTGAGCATTGCATTTGATTCCAGGTGTGATGAGATTTGAAGGACGACTACTGTTTCAGTTGTCTTTGTAACACAGACTAAGTCTGCATGATGAAATGTTTTAGATATAAATGCCATAGAGAGGGAGGAATTGATTAGTCTTGTGGTAAAAGTGCACATTTCAGTGAGACCCAGTCTAACATCCCATGATTGGGAAGATTATGAAAGACAAAGATTTTTCTGATTTCTTCAGCAGTTACTGTAAGGAACTCACAAAGAGAGGTAGCACAGGTAAGTACCACAGGCTACGGGTCATTAGACCACACAATGGTGGAAGAGATACTGTCTCTTTGATCAGTGATTTTGTTGGTGGAAAGGGCAAGGAGGTTGTCACACGGCTCATTTTCTGGTACTTTGAGGTTTGCCGTTAGTCTATGAGTAAGCATTTCCTTATAGGTATGAACAAGTTCTTTTGTTGATTTTACTGCCTCAGTAATCCATGCTATGAAGCATTGTTTTTAGCACCGGTGCAAGCTGGTTTGTAGTGCACTTTGCAAGTGGTAGGGTGAGATCATGGCAAAGTCTTTCCAGTGCCTTGCCTTGACGTTGCAGTTTACAAAGGTGATCAATGAACCACTGAAGTGTCTTGGGGGATTGGGCGTGCAGGTGGACAAGGGAGCAAGAGTGTCAAATGCACAACATTTGTTTTCAATGCATTAGAATTTGCTCAAGTGCCTCCAAATGGAACCCAGTTGTATTACATCAGAAGCCTAAAAAGTCTGTGGCCTCCAGAGAAAGAAAGGTTCGTTTTCTTTTTTACATAACTCACTTTCATTAGAGAAGTTAATTAAAACAGGGCCTGCCAGGATAACTGCTGGAAGCCGATAAGGAGGCATTCAGTAATCATGGAAAACAGGTCGAGGCAGTGTCCTGCCTGATTTGGACATTGACAAGTGGAGGGAAGCCAAAAGTCAATTTTTCCAATGATGGTGTGTCTGGACAAGTTGTAAATATCATTTACTCAGATATTAAGTAATGGATAGACTATGCCAGCCTGTGGCTGTAATGGCACACTTCAGTGGAAGCGAAATGCACAGTGGCATAGCGAAGGCGCCATCGGTCATAACAAAAGTAGGAAACCTATCCCGACAAGCCATATGCTGAACACTCCTTTAGAAAACCTGCCTCTCTAAGGCTTTGTCTCACCCCTCTTCTTTGCATCTCCCCCATCTCATATGTCTCCTTTTCCTTCTATCCATTATTCACTCCCAATCTTCCTGTTTTTTCCTCTGCGTGTCTTTCTATGTCTTTAGTCTCGCTTCTCTCCTCTGCCATATATGCATTTAGGATGGCAAAAATGCTTTGTCTACAGACCAGTGTAAAATGCTCCACTACCCACTGCCACTTTCACATTAGTCTGAGTAAGGTATTCATGCCTATGGTCACTGGCGTAACAAAACTTGAGGGGGCCCCCGTGCAAGGTACGTGGAGGGCCCTGCTCCGGACTCAATTGGGAGCTCTCTGGTCAGAGTACTGTGCTGAGGGGGGCCCCATGGAGATTGGGGGGCCCCCTGCACCGCGGTGGCCTGTGTTACGCCACTGCCGCTGGTGTGGAAGTCCCACACACGTGGGGGGCATACTTGAGAAGCCACAGCGGGGGGCTCTCCTAGATGTCCGTATTAGCAAGTCACAGTCAGGGAGTGGGAGACATATGACAATCATATCACTGCCTGCAGCTCTATACAAGCCAGATAGCCTTTGGCCATGCTATCACCCACTGCTGCTACTTTTCATTTTCTGGGCGCCAGTGACTTCAGAACATCAAGCAATTCTTACGAAGTAGGGTGGCCCCAAGCCACACCACTTGCTCCTAGTATCCTCTGAATCCTGATTCTGAGGATCAAGTCACCCCAAGACTATGCCAGCCCTTCTCCCGGCCACTTCAGACTGTATCATCTGCCTGCCATTTTACAAGCGTAAACACGTAGAAATGCCAGTGACTTCTACTGCTCTGACCTGAGTAAATCAGCCAGCGCCTGATCCATATGCAGTAAGTGCAAAGAAATATTTCACAAAGTTACACAAGATCCAAATGCTACTGTTAACCCTCTTCTCTTCTTGCTGAGTTGTAATTTTTTTTTATCTTAAGTGAGAGAGGGTCGCCAGTCGAATTCTAAGAGACCTAGAGATAAAAAGGCATGGCCTGTACCATCCACCCATGTGGTCTGACTTTCCTTGGCAGTCAGCAACCAGAGCCACCAATAGAAGCGATTTATACAAAGCACTTGTCAGCACTGCAGTGCCTTGTGCAGAACCCTTGGACATATGTTCAGGGTGATTTTAGATTTTCCATCGGTAGGGTTGCCACTTTTGCTCTAAAGGAAATATGAAGTTTAAGCTCTGCCCACCTGAAAGTGACATGCTCCCGTGCATCACCCTTTTTATCATAAAACTGCTTGCATTTATAAACATACACACAAAGGCTCATATTACCTTTACTTGTGTTTTTACTCACCACTTGTTACAGCAGTAGTGCAGTTTAGTAGCAATGAAATGGGAGTTACAAATGCCCAACTCTGTGGTGCTTATTTTAATCACCTTAGAAGAATGAAAGGCTGAGTTTGTGGCAGCATGATTCAAACCTGTTGCCTCTGGGTTGCCCTCATTTACATACAATAAGAATGTTGACAACCAATATATCAACCAGCTACAGTCTGCCAGGCAAGTGTGTCTTCTGGTCAACTGGTATATGGGATTAAAGCAACTGCTGAAAGGGTTAAGACACCTGTTCATCTGTAGGCATACAGCATCTCTTGTTATGATGCTACCAATACACCACTCAGGTTACTAGGAAGGTGCATTGTTCTTATTATCTCACTGAAGGCAGCATCTATGGACCTGGGCACTTTGTGGGTAGAAGAGCAGAGATGTTTCAATGTTTTCACTGCTGCACTTCTCTATTATTAGTATACATATTAACAAACAAATTACCTGCTGCAAGCACAGATACTTGTGGTTCCCTACCACTCAGAGACCACTTAGGCAGCATGTCCTAAAAGGTTCAGAGTTGCTAAATTTACAAATATTTTTACTACCCAATTCGCTAACGGGAGCCTCTTTTATTTTGGTGCCTTGGCCTTATTTCTGTCCCAGTATAGCTCTTTCAATGTCATTTTATGGCTGCTCCTCAGACACAGCCTTTGTGCAAGGTAATGTCTCTTACAACAAGTAGCAATTGGGCTGGCTCCAAGCAGGAGTATCCAAAACAATGGCACAATGGAGAGTAATATCTCTGCACCTGGAGTTCCCGAAGTAATACTCAGAAACAGACAAAAAGGCAGGCCCTGCCTAGAAACTTCCTCACCTTGAACAACAGAAACTGTGTCCAACCCCTTACCTGGCCCATTTACCAAATGACAGTGCTAAGGAAGAACTTTAAGGTCCTCACTGAATTTCTAAAGGTAACCCTACCTGTGTCCTTCTTACTTCAGTTTCTGGATATCCACCCTCCAAGCCATAGAATGCAATTCGACTGTCAGGGGAAGCTTTGTCCATTCTCTTTGTGCCATGCTAAATCAGGGGCATCCAAAATGGTTACACTGGTATCGGTATTCACACTCTCACAACACACAGAGTCCTACTACATCAGTGGCGTAACGATAAGTGAGGGGGCCCCCCTGCAAGGTACGTGGAGGGGCCCCCTCAGGACTCTATCAGGAGCTCTCCGCCTGAAGTGCTGTGCTGAGGGGGTCCCCCACACTGCGGGGGCCTGTGTTACGCCCCTGACTACCATAAATGGCTACACACTTATAGTACATACATGCACTTGAGATGCACATGGAATGTCAGCGCAGGGTTCTGGGTTTGACATAACAGCAGTACTTTGCACAAGAGAAGCCATTAGGTTTGGTTGTCCTTGACTTATAGAAAAAGGTCAGGTCATGCTACTGATTCATAAAACACGGTATGCTTCCAGCATCACTTTATGTGATGTAGTCAGCGGGGTTTGATGGAGGTTCCATCAACTAAGAAAAGATACTTTAGAGAAGGCAGAAATCATTGAGCTCAACTGAGTCAAGCTGGATCAGCTTGAACATTCATTCGATTAACTTGAACATCCCCTTGTCATTCCTCTGAATTTCATGTAAGAAGTAGGAGAGACGACATTAGACATGTAGTAAGAAGATAAGGGACAAACGGCTTTGACGTCTTACTGAAGATCATGACTAAGATTCCAACCCTGCATTTGCGATCCCTATTGAATTGGGTAGTTTTTCATTTTGCCATGAGCTTAAAGTGCTTTCTTTTATAAACAGATCAACACTGGTCTGGACAATAGATTATTGTGCCTGTGGGTTGAGTTCTGAGCTTTATGCAAGCCACCCTACCTCCCTGAAAAGCATTTGACTGCTCACCCTTGCTACCCTGACATTCAAGTTCAGAAAGGGCTGTACTTGGTCCAGTTTGCAGAGCCATAGTAGGGCAGAAGACGAACTCCAGGACACCAGTGACAAACAAACTCTCTGCCCTGTGGCCCCTGAACTGAGTCTGCCACATTCCCTACATTTGAAAATGTTCTGGTAATTTATTTTAGGTACTGGTATGCTGACAGTAGTGTCACCCACATATTTTTCAACCCGCTTGATTTTTGTTCTCCTGGAGAGTAATTTGCAGCAGACTTGTTGTGGGGTTGTTGTTACATTTACGTTCCTAACCGTGACCTACGTGGAAAAGTCAACCTAAGTAGGCAGACTTTCTACACGAGCTCGTTGGCTTCTGCATGTGAGATGCTGGTTCTGTGATTTAGGATTTCTGGTTTATATGTAGAAATCCATTTGTTTTTTTTCATCCGAAAGTATCGCCTACCGTTGTAAAAAAAAAACAGAAAAGATGAAATGGGGCTCATATAGTTCAGTGGCCAAAGACCGTGTGTTACAACTGATTCCAGCCTGGCCCATCTGTAATCACTGAACAAGAATTTCTATATCAGCAAGACCTTTCTTCAAAACATATTAATGCAAGTGAACTGTAGCAATTGAACAGTAAAAATAAAGATGTAACTGGTTTGTTTGTGGTTATGGTTTTAGGGCAAGGTGACCTAAGGCCGTGCCTTCTGATGCCACTTGCTGGGGCCATCAGATTTACCCCTAAAAGTAGCACACATGCCCTCCCATGCTTGGCTTTGCCAATTTAACCATGGCCGTAGAAGTCCTTACACTGGCTCAGTTTCTTTTTGTCCTCGTTCACCTAAGTCCAAAAGACACGCAGTGCAGTGTGGGTGAAGTTTTCGAAGGATTCTATTTTTAAACAGCTGCTTCATGAAACAAAAGGCCCTGGGGATATGTTCGGCACCTGCTTATCTGAATTCACTCAAATAATTGATGCAGGATTTTGTAATTTACGAGGTTATTTGGCAGCGGGAAGTAACAAACTGCTTTCCTGTTTCGATTTTTCACAGAAAAAGAGACAAAACTTTAACGAGGGCAAATAGAATTCCAGAAGGTGATCACCGAGAGCAGACACGGCGAGGCTGAGCCCATCGTGAGCGGAAAGCAGCCAGCTCCAGGGACTCTTCCTTCAGCCTCTGGGGCGGTGAGAGCTATTTCCAACTTACTAGAACTCGCTTCTCATTCAGCAGAGCACGGTGGCACACACGTGGAGCGGATATATCGCAAAATGGATGCAAGAAAAGGGTGGATTTGCTAATTTATTGCAACATTTCTTTGTAGTGTTCAAATCATGGCGGTATATATCTTTGTCCAGCCACTATCGTGCTCTCACGCCTGATGGTGGTCTCAAACACAATGGCGTCTTTCCCTGTCCCCTCTACTCTCCTTATCTTATTGCATCCACTTAACATCCCCACCCAGTTCATCTTCATTTGTTCATCAGTGGCCGATCACATGTATCTATCACCTGCGCAACAAGCAACAGATTAATTTTCAGCACAAGGGCATATGGAAGTGCGGCCCACTGTTATAATGTACACTGTCAACCCACCGATGGTCCAATGAAGGTACGCTGAGTCAAACGACAGACATAACGCATTGTGCAGGATGACACTTGATGTGACAAGTCTGCGCTTACAGGAAAGTGCTGTACTTCTTCAGCACTGCCTTATCAACTAAACATCAATAGATACCACAGGTCTGGCCTACAAATCCCCCTTTCAGAGATACCAATCCTCTCTTCCTGTTACCTGTGGGAATTCCGACCTTCCAGTCATCGAAAGCCCTCCTAGGCCTGTTTCCTCCATCCTGGATGTACTGGGTTAGGACTTCCTAGCGTGGGTGTGACTCCTGTATACGGTGCCAAGTGCGAGAGTGCGCACTGGTTGTGAGGTGTCCAATATCTTTGATATCAAGAGGGGCACGCGACAGAGCTGCCCACTGGCGCCCCTCCTGTCCGCGCTCGCTATGGAGCCATTGGCGACACATCTCAGAGCCAAATTGCGAGACTGGGGCATACGGGTGGGGGACGAGACACATGTTGTGTCAATGTATGCTGACAATACTCTGATATACACAATGGACCCTGAGCGCTCTGTGCCTTTTCTGTTATGACTGATGGCAGATTTTTGGGCGGTATCGCGGCCCTGCGTTAATCGCCACAAGACATTGCTTTTCCCCCTGGCAGTACTGGCTGACTTGGATACATCTAATCTCCCTAAGGTGGGACTACCATGGGAGACCCGAAATTTCTGTCACATGGGCATGCAGATAACACATGACCGCCGCCTACAATATGAACTGAACATGGGAGGGGTATTGGAAGGCCTTAAAGCCTCAGTTCGGTTCAGGAGCATGCTGCCATTGTAAGTGATAGGTAGGGTGTCCGTAAGCAAAATGGTCCTATTACCCTGCTGCTTTTATGTGATGTAAAATTCGTTTTGTACACTGCCAAACACTCTGTTTTGGCAGATCGATGGGCTGTTGGTGACCTTTATGTGGGCGGGGAAGAGGAGCAGGGTTCACCTTGAGAGCCTGAAATTGGATGCTGGCCAGGGTGGACCTGGTGTCCTGGACCTTAAACTATATTACCTGGCAGGCCTGTTGCAGTATGCCGCTCTGTGGTGTGAAGATGGTCCTACCTGGGAAAAGTCATTGCTATCTGACTCTACCATAATTACGGAGCTTCCCAAGCTTCTCATGTGCGGTCGTAGACTTCCGGTGGGGAACCCCTTAATTGTCGCACAAATGGCTCAGGCATGGGAAAAAGCTGTCACGCAGGTACTGAGATGGGTGCCTTATGCCAGGCTCCTCCCTATGTGGTGGCTGTGCCCCTTTCTGCATATTCAAGACACCATGAATGTCTCTAAATGGATGTAGGGTTGCTGCCAGAGAGCGGGAGACCTATTTCTAAATGGCAACTTTGTCGATGGAGGAGGTTGAAACCCATTATGGCATAGATCAGAGGCAATGTTTGCAGTATACGAGCATATCTTGCACGACCCGTGAGGTCTGGACGTCCTTCCCGGACGAACCGGGAGAGTTCCAGGTATTGCAGGTGATTTTAGATCCTGGCTCCTCCAAAGGCATTATCTCTTGGTTAAATGTAGCCCCCGAGCGATAGACAGCCGAATATTGCACTAGAGCACCCCTCCTGGGATGGAGACACCGCTTACGGATGGAGAATAGAACAGAGCCCTGGCGTAAGTGCAAGACATAGCCAACAATGCCAGATTTAAATTGATACAATTGTATTACTTATATAGAGCCTACCTGATGCCACAGTGCCTGCATAGGGTCTATCTAATGCGCTTAGAGGGCTGCACTCGGTGTGGTGCAGTCCTGACTGATTTTGGCTATGTTCCATGGGATTGTATGCAGATACAGATATTTTGGGGTGGAGTACTGCGGGAAGTGCGTAAAGTGACAAAGGTGACTGTAGAGCTCACAGCCAAACACTGCCTGCTAGGATTGCTACCTCTTCCCAAGAAGGGTAAAAAAATGCGGTACAGATTTGCTCAGTTGGGACTAGTGCTGGCAAGATGGTGCATAGCCAACACCGGGCTAGCCCGACCCCTCAAACCATGTCTAAATGGCTCGCAGACTACCTGGAATGTGCCCCAGCAGAAGAATGCCGGCTTCGGAGGGTTCGTACTGATAACAAAGCAGAACAAGACTTTGAGAGTTGGGGACATATGTTGGATAGGTTGGGCAATCAAGACAATGACCTGGGTGACAAATCGGACTCTAACGCATCCCAAAGGAGACGATGCAGCTCCCTCTGTATTATCTGGTAACTTACATGGGCTGGACAAACAAGCTACCCCCTCCACCTACACTCCTCTATTTCCTCTACCTCAAGTGGATCCTTTTAAGAGATCTGGAAGGTACATCCATGCGCAATAATCCACGTATACCATCAGAGTACGGGTGTCAGCATGTTGTTGCTTTACTCCTCTTGTTTCCTTGCCACACATGGAAGCCCCCCTTTCTTCTGTGCCTTTCACACTAGCGATGTGATGATATATGTTAACACGCTACTGCACTGTACTGTTCTGTATTGTATTACTAAAAAAGTGATAAAAAGATTTTAAAAAATAATCCTGGATGTACCGGTCATTCCCCACTTTCTGGGTTCACTGCCCCCCAAAAGTCCTCCTCCTCCAGGGCTGATTCGCCCCACCATACGTTAAATGGTTCAACCAGTTCTCATTAACTTCCGGTCATCTTCTACCATCCTGGACCTTACGGTTCCCTTCCTGACTTACTAGTCATGGCCCTTACGGACTTTCTCCATCATTCTGGATCACACGTATCCCATAATGGAGTCACAAGCAGTGGCGGTCGGCACAGATCGGGGGCGGGGGGTGGGAGGGGGGGATAAGTGGCCAGAACAGGATGCACCCCTGAGCCAATCACAACACTGCAATGCAGCATTGTGATTGGTCTGAGCTCCGTGGTTCGGCGCTCAGCCAGGGAACAGGAGCCTGGCCATGTTCTCCATGCAGACTGTAATGCAGCCTGCGTGGAGAACAAGCAAAGTGCGCATGAATATTTGTCCGGCCCAAGAGGGCCGGCCAAGCATTCATGCGCACTTGGAGCGGGCAAACCACTCTTCCCCCTGCTCCTCTGTCATCGGAGCATCCTTGCCCCGCCCGCAAACCTGCCGCAGCACAAAATGATAATGACCGTGAGTAATTATCGTTTTATGTTTCCGTTCTTTCATTGCTTCAAAGCAGTGGGGCGACGCTCCTCCACCTTAGCGGAGGAGCCAGCACTGGTCACCAGTCTCCAGAGCCTGCTGGATCATTGTGCCTCAATTTCTGACTCTGCTTTCTCTGCTCTGTGATTGAGACTAACTGGTCTCTTCCTTCCAAAAACAAATAGCCTCACTAAGGTAACTCCTAACCTCAATGAGATAATAAACCTGGGTAACACATCGCACCAGTGACACTCTTATTGCATTCACCAACCTGCCAGAAAAATTCAAATGTCCCAGCAGCCACTACACAATTTGCAACTCCTGGTTCTGTACCAACATCAAATTCTCAATCCGTTTGAGACTATCCTCCCCTGTCTATTGGGTAAATGTATCTCCAGCCTTGTCCAAACCAACTCTATACCCTTGGAGGTGATCGTTGTAGATGTAATGTCAACCTTGCCACCTCCTCATAGCGTCTCAAAGGCTAACACATCCCCGTTTCTCTCTGCATCTACTGACAAATACAAAATCATCCTGGTAGTGTATCACCTGATCTTTTATGAATGACAGACTAACCACCTAGTTTATTACACTTGGCCATCTCTTCTCTCACTGTGATCTGGTCACCACTCTAAGGATGAAAACCCTCAAATGGCAAGGAGAGCTGTGCCACCCTGTCCCTGCCTATTCGACATAGCCTATGATGTTCCTCTTGGACTTGACAACCTGTGAATCTAGTTGAGAGGCCCCCATGTTTTACTCATCATCCAGGAGCAGGGCACAAGGCTTGAGGTGGGCACTGAAAGAGTAACCCCATTAAGAATCAAAGGAGGTTACTGGACCTTCATGCCATGCTGTAGAGAGTCTGATGTTTGGGGCAGTTGGTAGTGGTTAAGAGGCCCATGCCTTTCTACCTGCATCCCTGGTGGGGAGACGACTTACCCAGAAAATCAATTTAAAGCATGCTAAGACCCCCATAACAGGGTCTGTGCTTCCCCTGGTATGTATTATATGTGTTAACTAAATGGCATGACACGTGTGTTGTATGGCCTGTTGCCCATGTGCAAAATAAAAGGTATCCTGTTGTTGATGCATTGAATTCTGGAACAAATGATACTTCCTCTTCAGGTTGTATTAGTCTGTCATGGCAACAAGGAAGGCGGTCAAACACACAAAAATGTGACAGGAGTAATGCTTGCAATAAGTCTTAACCACTGGCAGTCGCTCAGGGGTATCAGGCCAGCCCATCGTTCTTTTGCCCACCATGCCACCTCAGTTTAGATCCATCTATATATAAATCAGTCTTGACCCTGCTCCACTGAGAACAGTCCAGCCTGAACTGCCAGGCCAGGTCCTTACTGAACCAGAACATAAGCAGCCCAAGACCAGTTGCACCCTGATTGGAGTATTGCTGTTTTGACATGGTGGGCAAAGGACAGATGGCTTAGAATGCTGCCCGAGCAATTTCCATTGGTTAGAGTTCTTGCAAGCATTCACATCCCATTACCTTTTGTTTGTTTGAAATAAGGAAGAAGGACCAGGTGAGGGGACTGGAGAAAATGTGAAAAAGCAATGGAGGAGGATGCAAAGCAAAACAATGATTTGTCCCTTCTTTGTGCTTTTCTCTTGTGAGCTCCACCTCTTGCTTCTCCTAACTGGTGTCCTGCTGCTCTGCAATTTTAGACACTAATCTCTTCTTTGAGGGTTATGTTGCCTCATTACCACCCTCCTAAACCACTCTTATCTTCTCTCGCCCCACTCCCACCAACTAAACTTCACTATAGCCCTTGCCCCAAACTTCTGCTCCCAGCAATGCCCTTTCAGGCCTATGACTCACTCAAAACCTCCCCGCTTCACATTCCTCTTCGCTTTTTTTATAACGTTCACCAACCTCCATCCACTACGGTTTTACTTCCAATTTAAGCTGTTTACATGCCCGGCTACCATTCACCTTTCTATCCTACTCATAGTCCAGCTCTTCGTTCCCTAAATTCGACATTTCCTCCATCACCTCCCCGCCCCTTCTGACTCTAGGCCTTTCTTAATCATAGACCAACCTGTTTGCCTTGATCTTTGATGGATAACTGTTAAGGGGACTGCTCTGTGACACACACTTCTCAATCTTCTCTTGACAATGACTTATGGCAGTGAAGCTGGCCTGGTCACCAGTAAGAGGCTCCTCTACACCACATTTACTCCTCTCTCCTCAGTCAGCCATTTCATGCTCAATCTGCTCCCCTCTTTTCGGTACTGTGGCCTTTACTGAAGAGACCATTTTGGTCTCCATCTCCTCTGCCTTTCCAGCCTGTCAGTCAGTGGCAGGGAGGTTGCTTTGTCAGCAGCGGCCAGTGCAGGTATGCGAGGTGGGGCAGTGGAGCTGGGCGAGGGGATGTTGACAGGCGACGGAATAGGGAAATTAAATAAATAAATCCTATTCTGTCGTCTGTCGACACCGCCCCACCGCGCTTACCTGCACCTGCCGCTGCTGTGCTTTATACTCCACCCATTCCCCTCTGTTCACACTTGGATTGCCTTGTGGGGGTGCTTACCTGAGTCACTCCCAATCTTGTGGGTTACATCGACTTCCCAATCTCCATATCAGTATGCCAAGCACACACTTCCAATCTCTTGGTTTCTGGTGCACCTGACCATCACAGATGCCTCAGTACCAGCCCTCTATCCGTGCAGCCCTGCCTAGGTTGCTGACGGGGGGGATGGCCCTGAGCCACACCAGATTTGCCCTTTTCTCAGAACCCCAGTATCTCAGGTGACTTTCATAGGCCCACACTCTTCTTTACAACCTCACCCACCCTCATTTGCCTTTCTGCTGTGCTGCCCTATGATAACCAGACAACCCATCTCCTCCACAACTCCCCTCCACTACTCCCTTCAACCTCCTGTACCATCCTCTGCCCTCCCCTTCTTCCTGGTTTTCTCCAGTTTTATTTTCTCCTCTCACACATGTACCAGCCCTTTAATCATTCAATAAACATTACTCTGCCCCATACCTTGCAGTGGGATTTCTAAACTGAGTCCAATTGGAACGTGGCCAACTCCCACTCTCGCTCCCCCGGTGCAGCAGGCATGTACCATATGTACCTTGCCTTCCCGTTCAGGCTACTCTGTGCCGTCTGTCTTCCATAAACGATTGTAGCTATGGCCTGACTCTCGCTGCCCCAATACCTTTCAAATACCCTTTTTCTTGCATAGGCACCCCTTCATCACATGCTTGTGGGAGCTAACCCTTCTCTACATAGCTGTCATCTAACCTATCTAGAGCCACTGCGTATCCTTCACAGTGTGCTGGCACCTCCCTCTTACCTGTGCACATTACTCTGCTGACACACCCTCCACCACCATGCAGATGGCTCTGCAAGGCATGGGTCGTCTAGACCATGCCCCAACTTACCCCCCAGAGAGGAATGGTCATAACAGCTGTGGTGCTGCATGGGGACGCATACTTCTCTCACTTGTGCCATCCACTACTCCAGCCGGGGCATGCATCTTCTCCCCTCAGGATGAGCTTTCACCACTAGCACAAGTAGGTTAGCCTTGGCAACTTTCTGAATTAGCTACAGCAAGATCTTTTTTTCAGAACTAGAGTGAGCCACAATTGCACAAACCATAGCCACGCTTTTTCACTGCATGGGACTCCCTAAACAGCACCCAAAACACAACCTCTGTGACAAGTGTTCAGAAAGAAAGAGACTGAACACAAAATGGCCTTTCGAGATAACTTGCTCCGGCCTGGACCCTACAAGAAAACCGACCACTACCCCTGCAACCTCTGCTGCCAACCACGCCATTCTCCTCACAATTCGCAATGGAATGAGGAGACACTCAGTTGTCTCGATGCCGATGATCACCATTTTATTGCTAGGTGTTCCAGTAACATTGAAACAAAAACCTTGTTCATGGAACACTTGCTGTATCATCTGTAGGCAATGAGATAAGAGGACAAGTCAACAAAGAAGAATATAACATTCCCCATTCAGTCTGCTTTCTAAAGACCGAGGCAAAAGTTGAATACTCCTGTGATTAAGAAGATTGCTAGAGGAACACAAAGGATTACTAATTTCATTTTTCTTTACTTTCAATTTTTATTTATTTGATCAAATTTATTTATGTTTATTCTTTTTCACTCATAAATATCAAAAGTTAAAGTTGTTTAAGTTACGTTATGCCCATTGAATTGTCTCCAACTCCAGTCATCAGTTGAATAAATGTGCTGTTTTAGATTTATGACCTGACAAACACATTTGATGAACCCTTAGCACAGGATTCCAGATCGTTAAAGTGTGGTTGAGGGAGGCTGCTTTCTTGATGCGAGTTGTGGCTGAACTCTCACAGAGTCAAAACAATCTGATTCCTCAGAGGCAAATTTGTTTCTGTGAGGATTACCTGTCTCACTCTTGGTAGTTTGGCACAAGCAAGGCCTTCCTCAGAGAAGAACATTTGTTTCACATGTGCCACAATACCTAAACAACATTACAGCAATAATATAAATGATTTAAAAAATCCTAAACGAAATCCTTACAACGGGAAAAATTAAGAAAAGTGAATGTAGGAACCAGAAATTATAAAAAATAAAAACTATATATATTCCATAAAAAATGGGAACTCAAAATTCAAAGAAAGTTAGTGAGGTTTGATAGACCAGGACCTAAGCACTGTTTGCAGCTGATCAGACGTGAAGAGTGAGTCTCACTGAATTCTTTGGAGACACCGTTCTAAATATAATAACTTTGTTCACTCCAAAAACATTTAAAACACCTGCTGAAACTTGTTTTGTGATTCGAAAGTAACTTCTTCAAGGCTGATCAAAATTAATCGTGGTGAAATATCTCTCAGTACAAAACATAGTGTTTTCATAACATTTTCATTCAAATTATATTAATGTCGAACATTTCCACTGTTCCAACTGCATTAAACTACATATATATATATATGGTATATAATTTGGTACATGGTAATCATTATGAATACACAATTATGCAGAATGTTGGTCGATACACAAGAACGTATCACTAAACATTTATATAGTGTCATGATTTCACTGCAATGATCATTAGATAACCGTCTATGCCCAACATATTAAATAAAAAAAGAACAAATATATATAGATGAAAATAGGGGCATATAAACCATCATTTAATTTATCCATAGTAATCATCAAGCAATTTAATCTAACTAATATCATTCAATATACAGATCCTCAATAATGACAATGCTGTCAATGCTTTGTATCTTTATCAGATTCATCCTTATTTACACTATGTATAGAACATGTCCTATTCATTATCCCAGGGTCAATAGTGACATATTCACTTTTAATGAGAAAAAGAAACACTGAAATATACATCAACAAAGAACAGAATAACTCTTTATAGTTGATCTTATAATTTGGGTATGTAATGACCAGAAACTGGGGCATTATTTACAGCAACACTACTAGCTTGGTATGATAGTTGCCCGAATTTGTACAACAATTGATATGCAGTTGTGGAAAGGTTTTCATTTTTAAATGATTAAGGGTATTAGGCATCTATATTCCCACTTCTTTGTTCAATGTTTTGAGGAAATGAAAATAGCATCACATTTTATGTTTGCTTTCACAATTTCGAGCTAGTGCAAACCTGCCTTGTCTACTCTATTGTTCCCATCTTCCCAGAATTGAAAAGAGTAACCAATGGATATTCATTTGGCATTGGAGTACAAGATGCCATTTGCCTCTAGTGTGTGTGTGATAGTTTACATAACTCACTCCTGAACAGAAAATGTAATCAGGGGATAACATAAAACTGTTAATTTGCTATCATTCTCACAAGGACCCATAACAAATATCATTTCAGAATTGTACATTATTCGGAAAGCTCGGATATTGTCAACTTTTATCTTTACATCATATGAACAGGCTTTATGGTTCTGATTGTTGTGAAAACGAACAAAGTAACTAGAAAATGTGTGTCTTACATTGAAAGACGTGGACGCCTGATATATGTGGTCCTCTCCCTAATACAATGTCTATCAAACAAATCGAATGTCACAACTATAAGGCTTGTATTATCATGTGTAACATTATGTATTGTTTAGAATACCGAGAATGGCTGGTAACTTGTTTAGAAGCTCTTTATTTTTTATCCTTCCAAAAGTGGAGAATAGGATCAGAAAATTAGCATTGCCTATTGGGTACTATGGATTCTGTCTTGGTATGGTGTGTCTGTACGTGACCCACTCCATAATTCAGAGGTTTACAGACAGGTGCAATGTAGTAACTGTATGGTACGTGCCATTATAGTGGCCCATTATAATTATAGTACTAAAAGTAAGTTACAACATGTGGTACAGTCCTCATCTGTATTTAACCCATGACTAACTGTATCTTTTTTATGTAACAGTTATTCGCCATTACCTCCTCTCCTACATTGGGCAATGTGATCAATTCCAAGGGACCTCAGATTCTTTATTTCAGCAGAGAGATGGGGCTTTTTAAAGTGTATAATTAAAAACTACCTGTGATCTCCAAATGTCCAGTAAATGGGCCTTCCCTCTTAGATGATCCTACAGAACACTTCTCACACACACATATATTTAATTATATTAGAGAAAACGTGTGAAGTTAAAGGCTCCTCACTACATCCACCAGCTGGTTCCTATAACCCTTCTACTTTAAGTTAACAATAGTGTTGCCCACCTCCCTGCATCAGCCGTCCCAAATCCACACTACTAGGATCATACAACAAATGGAGAGGCAACAATAGCAAAGATACAGTAATCTTTAAGAACAAAGAGACGAGGAAATCCAGATTTTTTTAATAGATGAATTCTTTATTCTTCTTCAATAAGCAGCATAAAACTCAGCCAATGTGTTTCACTCGTATGACAGCTAGCACGTTAGCCCAATATTGCCTCAGTTCAGGACAGGACCAAATCGTGTGGACAATATGAGCTGGAGGGGTGTGACAGTGGGGCAATCATTTAAAACTGTGAGATACATCACATTAAGCCTTCGTGGAGTTGGGTATGCTGTAAGTAATAAATGATAATGAATATATTTCAAATGTGCATTCATCTAGACCATAAACTGGTATTCTATATTTTTTGCTGGACTTTTTCATTAAAAGGTTGGCCTGCCGCTGTCTCCCATTTTTCTCTCAACCGGAGCAAATTTGTATTTGGGTATTGTTGCAGGGCTTTATTTAGCTATGTGACTAGTCATCTGCCATGACCTGTAGTATACAGTGTCTTGAGTAGTGCATTCATTTCTGGCTCATGATCCTGTATGTTCCAAAACATCTAAAGTGCCCTACGTATTGTACCATATAGGAGTAAGTTGCCTCTCTGCATGCCACACTTTTCTTCTATTTCCTGGAAACTCAGAAGTAACCCACTAGTAAATAGGTCCCGAATTTTTAATAGCCACTTCATCCCATGATGACAGTTCTCCAGTCCTAAGAACACCCCTCGTCGTGTGGGGAAGCCTTTGAGTGGTATTGCCAGGGCATAGGACTTTATTGGTTGTGAGTTGGAAAGACTACTTTTTAGCGAACCCAGAGCAGTGTTTAGGAGAAGATGGTTACCAGAGCTATTGGGCTTGGGAACATGGCCTTATGTAGAGCTCCTCCCCAGATCTGCATTTGAGTGAGACCCATCTCCCAGAGATGATGACCAGCCAGCCAGTAAGCCACCTACTGGAGCGGAGAGGTAGTAGCCAAGAAAGTCTGGGGCGCCCAGACCACAACTTATAACCAGGAGCTTAAAGTTTAGCTAGTGCTACTCCCTTCCTTCCTGATCCCCAAATTAAAAAATCCGGAAAGGAATCCAACTGTCATAACTTTTGGGATGGGATCTTGATTGGGAGACTGGCGAAATAAAGGAGGTGGGGGAGCATTATCATTTTGCATACAGTTATCTGATTCATCACTGTTAGCGTGAGGGGAGTCCAATAGGAAACGTGTGATGGTAATGAGCCAGTAGCTTTCCCCAGGTTGCCCTCTAAGAGGTCTGTGACTTTGTGATAAATTTGATTTCCTAAGTAACGGAAAGTGTGGGAGCCCCAGTTTGCCCTGTATTACCTAGTTGACCCTCATGTCTAGGGAGGGACTTATGAAAAGAAACACCAGGGACTCATTATAGTTAACTTCAAGACCTGAGAGCAATGTGAAATCCTGGATAGTATCTGCTAGAGAGTCCAGGTTGATATTAATATCTTGCAGATAAAGTATCCTGTCATCTGTGTAGAGAGAAATGGAGTGGGTCACTCCCCTCAGTGGAATACCCCAAAATTGCCTTTCATGACCAGGAGTTCAAGTGCCAAAGCAATAAATAGGAGCGAAAGTAGACATCACTCCCTTGTTCCTCTGGCCACTGGGTATGAGTCTGAAATATGACGGCTGCTTTTGGCTCTGGTTATAGGTTTTGTATATAAAATCTTGATCCATTGTATGAGTTGGGGGTCAGAGCCAAACTTTGTTAGGACATGTAACATATGCTTCCAGTTTAGAGTGTCAAAAGCCTCCTCTACATCTAAGGCAATGTATGCCAAGTGGGACCAGAGGAGTGACGCATCCTCCAGAGCAGAATAGAAAGTCTGGTATGTAAAGACATGCTGTGTCTGGGCGTAAATCCATTTTGTTCTGGATGAACCAAATCATGGAATGGAGGAGAGAAGTCACTGCGCAAGTATTTTACTTAAAATTTTATATTCCAAATTAAGTAGTGAGATTGGTCAGTAGGAGGATGGGGATGATGGCCCTACTGGTGGGCAGTAAGTTCAATGAGTAAGACAATTCTTCTTGTTGGAAGGGCGTCGGTGCAGCTTGGTCTTGTTCAGCCCAAGACCAAGCCTCCTCCAAATCAGTGAAGAAAGGCATGCTTTGGTCTGCTATTCATGCAGGAAAAATGAGTGCATATTTCAAGTTGAGGTCCTGGAGTGCGTTTTTTCACTCCCAGAAAGGAGGCTCTGCATTTTTAATCGCTAGTGTAAAATCTGGGAATTTCATTACTCGGGAGGACCCTATGGTGATTGGGCCCCTGGCTCTAGGCTTCTGCAAAATACAATTGCTGTCACAGTAATACAGAATGCTTGTGATGATAGGCCTGGGAAGGAGGTCCCTGGAGGTGGTCATCTGGTCAGCACTGGATGAGCACGCTCCACCACAAACATAGATCACAAGTTCTGTGGGACTATCTCACATTGGAGATAAGATTCAATGTAGTAGGTTGTATCTGATCCCTCTGTGTCATATGGCATGCTCATGACTCACAAGTTATATCTGCATGCCCTCGGCCTCCTCTGCACAACCTTCTAAGTAACAGATCCTGTCTTTCAGGTCTAATATTTGCTTCGCATTGTCTGCTGTGCACTGGAGAAAGTCCTTTAGAGATGCTTCATTATGGTGGACCCTCGCGTTCAATTTGTGTTGGTCTCCACTTACTAGTCCAAGATCAAGTGTAAATGTGTCTATTTTCAGTTCAAGTGCTGATCTAGTATCACTGATCGCTGCTAAGATAAATACAGTTTATCCGATGCTACAGTGACAATGTTGGCAGATTAGTGCGTCAGCTGCGAGTCCTGGGAGGACCGCTCTAGGGCCAGGATTTCTTCCATTGTGCCCCTTTGGTGAGTCGTAGCACTAGTTACTCTGGTTTTGCCCATTACATATGGGCACCACTGTTGGTTTGTTGTGGGGGCAGGGGTTCTCTCTCCGCATAACTTTAATCTGTCCAAATTAATCAACAGCCTGTCAGACGCCTACAGGGGATTCCAACAAGTAAGGCTGGCTCGAGAAGCTGCACTGAGGAAGTTTTGGATGTCAGTCAAGAAGACCCAGATCCATGTGTCTCTAAGCGACTCATCGAGACTATAGAAATTGTTGGAAATTGGGTTACTGGTTGAGGGGGATAAAATCCTTCTCCAGCAGCAACCACAATCCTTGTGAGGGTAAAGTCACAAGCAACCCCAAATTAGCCTGTGCTCAACCCTCTGGTAGCTTGGCACAGAGCAGTCAGTCTTAGCTTAGAGGCAATGTGTAAAGTATTTATGCAGCACTTCAACCAGTAATAACGTGACAGCACAACACAAGAAAAACCACACACCAGTTTAGAAAAATAGATTACATTTTAATAACTAAATCAAGACCAAAATGACAAAACTCCGATCAGTAGAATCGGAGATATGCAATTTTAAAGATTTAAGTGAAAATAGTGCCAAAAAGCACAAGGCGCCAACTGTGGTAATCTGATCACACCGGACAGGGACAAAATCACAAGCTCAGACCGATCACGTTGAAGCACAGCTACAAGGACCCAGTTAGGCCCGCTGAACAAGAGTAACTTAAATTCTGGTTGCGGAGAGATGCAGAGTCCTGTGTCAAGGATGTGTCGCGCAGCAGAGGCGGTGCGAATTCCAGGCGATAAGATGCGTTGCACAGCAGCAGTTTGTGGGGGCTGCAAAGTGCGAGGCGATGTCCTTGCGTGGAAATGTGTCCCGCAGCGGCAGTTCTGATAAGCTGTGTTGTATGAGACAATGTCCTTTCGTAGAGATGCGTCATCTTCAATGGGCGATGCGAAGTCCTTACTTCGGGGAAGTCCACGCAGCAGAGGCTATGTGTCGGTTCTGAGGGTGATGTATTGAAGTGATGCGGCGGTTTTGCAGGGGATGCACTGCGGAGGAGATGTGTTGGTACTGCTGGACCCACAGATGGGTTGGCAGAGCACCTTCAGGCCCACTTCCAAGGGTTCAGGACTGGGGTGACTCCACTGGGGAGGGAGGACTCACAGATGGCAGAGTCCAGGTGCTGGGTTCAAGGTTATTAGGAGCCTGTTATGTCCCTGAGGCTTCTGATTAGGAGGTCAGCCAACTAACCCTTGGTGTCACTCTAGGTTCCTGGTTTTAGCGATACAGGTCCAGTTCTTCTCACCTTGGCAAGAGGGCATCAGGCCAGCACACCAGAGCAGCAGTCCAGTAGAGTGACATTCCTTTCAGCAGCACATCAGAGTCTACAGGTCCAGAAGTGTACTGAAGACTTGGGGTATGAGGTCCAAAATTTATACTTGGTGCACACTTTGAAGTGGAGGAAGCTTCTAGAGGTTTTCACCTCCCTGCAGTGTCAGGCATTCCCTTCCTCCCTGTCCTTGCTCCAGCTTGTCTGGGGTCACAAAAGACCTGTGTCAAACCCTTTGTGAGAGTGCTCATACAGAGCCTTTGTAATGTGCAAGTGTGGTTGGTGACGGCTCCTCCCCCCTCATTATCTGGCCCATGCTGCCAACATCTATCTCCTCTTTGTCTTACTGTCTGGGAGCAATACACAAAGACCAACCGCCAGCTACACCTCATCATGTGACCCAGGAACAGGCTGCAGGCACCAAATGGTTAGGGAAAGAAAATGGCAACTTTCTAAATGCTGCATTTTCAAAATTGTGCTTACAAATCCCACTTTACTATTAAAAAGGACATTTAATTACAATTCTTTAGACACCAAACTCAACATGTTCACCTGTTCCCAATTGGAAGTTACGGCTCATTCAATGTAATAAGGTAATGTTATCCTATGGGAGAGGTAGGCCTTGTATTAGTAATAGACAAATGTAGGGGTTTTTTACTGCCAGGCCATGTAAAACTTAAAAAAACATGGACATGTAAAATGAAAAAGCACATGCCCTACTTTTTAAACACACGGCATCCTGCCATCTGGTCTGTTCAGGGCCTAAAGGTTGTCTATCTAGTAAAAACAAATATTTGGGCCGGAGAAAAGGTGTATTTTCCCAGTTTGAAGTGGCAATTGAAAGCTGCACACACAGGCTGCAATGGCAGGCCTGAGACATGTTGAAATGGCTACTTATGTAGGTGGCACAAGGAGTGCTGCAGTCCCACTAGTAGCATTTAATTTACAGGCCCTGCGTACATGTACTAATAATTTATTAGGGACTTATAAGTAAACTAAATATGCCAATTGGGTACAAGCCAATTCTACTATGTTTTAAGGAGAGAGCACAAGCGCTTTAGCACTGGTTAGCTGTGGTAAAGTGTGCAGGCTCCTAAAAGCCAACAAAAACGGGTTCAGGAAATAGAAGGGTGAAGGAAAAAAGTTTAGGGATGACCCTGCAGAAAGGGCCAAATCCATCAGGGATGGTACCTGTGGTGATGACGTACTCAATAATAGCCCACCAGGTGCCCCAGAAGGAGACCAGCAATGTCCATTGGACAGAAGAAAAGCAGGCTCCCAAGAAAGGATGCCCTTAGCCTCGGAATATTAAAGTTCTAGGAGGGGATAATGTATGCTGTCAGGTGTTCCGAGAAATAATGCTTGTTTTATTAGTGCTTTCCAAATTATTTGATCCCATCCAGTTGACAAGGGGCAGCTCAGTTTGTTCAGGTGCTGGGGGGCAGCCATGATCCAGAGTATGTTGAGGGGCCACCCTCAAGGTCCCAGCAGAGTGCGAATTTGAAATCTGGATGCTTCAGTTGATTATATTCTTTGGGCTTTATGGCCTCAAGGTACTCCCCTAGGGGGAGCAACAATTAATCTGGCTCCGGCAGCCAGGGTCCGGTCCCAGCAATCTTGCGGCCTGGCAGGGCCCTATTCGTGCAGTGGGCAAGAGTCAATGAGACACCAGCGCAGATGGCTGACTGGGCAGAGATCATAACGTGTGGAGGTGGGCCACAAGTCTTCAGACTATGCCACGCCGCAGCAGGGACAGACCTCTGCCATAGGAGACATATGGGCAGTGGTCTATGTACTGAGCAATACCTCCTGGAGGGTCAAAGCCCCAACACTCACCCCGGGGGAAGACACAGGGCCGAGGCACCAGGGTTAGGCAATGGCGAATCACTCAGGCTGCCATACGCAGTGTTTTCCATGGCACACCAGCTGCAGGTCCTCCACGCTGCTCCCAAAGACGCTCCGCAGTCCCGGCAGGGCCATCCCCTCGGCATGTCAGCCAAGGGAACAGTAGATCACCTGTATTATGGGGGCTATGACCGGGGCCCTTGTTAGAGACTTTACAGGATTACAGGGCTAGCACTGGGAGCTCGCTCAGAGTATGTGCGCCATCTTGAGTGCTTGGCCACACCCCCACAAAATCTCCTAGCGCCAATCATTTCTCCAAATAGTACGCTGGAGATTTCATTCTTAGAGTGAATAGAAGGACCAAGATGGATACTATTAACCAATGTATTTTTTTTGTATAACCTTGCAAAAAGCTTATTGCTCTCAATAGCAATCTCGATATTAACCAATACAATAGCCGTATTGCTGTACTCTACATACAAGTCAATTCTATGTTGTTAAAATTCTCATTTAAAGGGACGTATATGCTTTCAAATATTTTTTAACTCCTAGCCAGACATTCAGGATGTTGTCATTGTAATGACACCTTGATCTCACATCTGCTGTGTATTTATCTGATTCTTCACTACATGGAGAAGTGTGGCTCAATGGTTAGAGCGGCAGACCCTGATGCAGAGGTCTAGCCCGGGACCAGGGTTCAATTCCCGCCTCGGCGGGTCTTGGGCTCAATTTCCTCGGACCTGATAATTCTCGCCTCGGTGCCTATTCTGATCATGGGTCCCACTCTGCAACTCTGGGCAATAGCTTGCTTAATCTCCACAACGCTAGGATGCCTGGCTTCACCTTGGGGGTGCCCAGGAGTGGGCATCTCACAGGGAAAGGCCAGGAAGGGTTCCACAGCGGTATGCGTACAAGCGCCTGAGATACCCCTTCGGGGGTCGATTCGGGCGCTATACAAATACTACTACATTTACATTTACATGGGTTTTCTCTTTCTTTTAAGGCCGTAAAGAGATTTGCATATGGTTCTGAAACTCTAGAGCCCTTTGCTATACCCCTGAGATGTTTACAGAGAGAATTCTGATGAAGAAATTAATATTCAGTATGAAGGTAGACATTTATATTAACAACAATGTATGTGTATGATACATGGACGATCTTGTTTCCAGAAATCTCTTCATAACTTCCAGTCCCTGGTCATGATTAATAATAGTATAAAGTTTACAGATATGTCTGGTAATCAGTCAGTAGTCAACATCCCATGGTATGGCTGCAGAACATCTTGGAATATCACCCGTATCCTCTTGGAAGAAGGCAGAGCGCTCACTAATGGAGCAAGGTGGCATTCAACAATTTTGGATAATTTTTCAGTTAGAGAGCCAGTCACTCCAATATAGTGGCGACTTGCTGGGAATGGGCTTTGCTTGCGGATGTATGGTAAAAAATATAGATTACAGGAAACTAAATCTTCATTTTGAAGATATCTTTTTTCATAGTCTGTTATTATTTCATATTTGTAATGCTGTTTTTTTCAACTTGTGTATAATTGACAGTTTCTTTCATCTCCAAAAATCATAGGAACGACATTGCCTCTCATCATGCTTGAGTGTTTGCAATGCTGAATGTTCCTCTTTATTCAATTCTGACAATGTGTTATTAAGCTTCAAATTATCAGCATCCTGTATGACACATTGATAGAACGTATCAATTGGCAATCATCCTTTTATAAAGACATCTCAGCATGCATGATGCAGCTCAGTGTTTGTTTTTCATTGTTATTGAAAATTTCTGGATGATGAAAATGTTTGAAGCAGAAGCTTAGCTGGATGTTGCTGCATGAAGTCTAGTACTTCTCTTGTGCAGTCGCATCCAGTTTAACAGTAATAAGCTCAACATGAATGAATGAATGAAATTGGATTTCTATAGCGCGTTGCTACCCTGAGGCCTCGTAGCGCTTAAGACCAGACAGACAGACACGTGATTAGAGTGTAGTGCTGAAAAGATAAGTTTTAAGAAGTTTGCGAAAAATCTGTAGGTTAGATTCCATACGAAGAGTAGAGGGAAGGGAATTCCATAGATTGGTAGCATTCAAAGAAAAGGAACGACCGCCCCATCTAGATCTACGTACTTTCCTTGTAGTAGCCATGAAAGCGGAGCTGGAACAGAAGACTCCTTGATGGTTGGTAGGGAGTAACCAGAGGGTGAATAATGGCAGGGCCAGTTTTCCAGAAAGCTCTATGGGCCAGGCACATAGCCTTAAATTGTATTCGGGACCTGACTGGAAGCCAATGAAGTGTTCTAATTGCGGGTTTTGCCGATTGTCTCCGAGGAACTTGGAGGAGTAGACGAGCCGCACAATTCTGGATCACTTGTAGTTTCTGTGTGGTGGCCTGAGGGCGCCCAAATACAAGGCATTCCCATAATCCAAGCGGGATAAAATGAGGGCTTGCACCATGATCCTTCGTGCCTGGAAGGGGAGTAAATGGAGAATTTTCCTTAACATCCTCATCAGGCCAAAACATGTAGCTGAGAGCTTAGCGGCTTGATGATTGAAGCTTAAAGAGCTATCAAGCCACATGCCTAGGCTCTTAATCTGGTGCTTTGGGGCAGGCATAGTGCCAAGACACTTAGGCCATAAAAATGCAGAGGAAGGTGATGGAGCTCTGCCCAGGAACATCAGTTCAGTCTTGTCCCCATTCAGCTTAAGGTGAGACAGTTCCATCCATTCGGCTATTGCCTCTAGGCAGTTGCTCAGAGCGCATGATGAACCCTCCGGGTGGTTTAATGCCACAACCAGTTGGGTATCATCAGCGTAAGTGATAATCTTTATGCCGAATGGATGTACTATCTCTGCCAGATTCGCCATATATATGTTAAAAAGCGTGGGGCTCAGGGAGGAACCCTGGGGAACCCCACAACTGAGAGGCCAACGGTTGGATGTAGAAGTACCCTCAAAGACCTGAAAGACTCGGTCCTTTAAAAAGGACCGAATCCATGTTAGAGCCTGGTGAGTTACTCCAAGATTTTTTAGTCGCTCCAGCAGGATGTTATGATCTACAGTGTCGAAAGCGGCACTGAGGTCTAATAAGATAATTGCTGCTGAGCCTCCCTGATCCAGAAGTCTCCTTGCTTCCTCTGTCACTGCCAGCAAGGCCGTCTCTGTCCCACGCCTGGGACGAAATCCTGTCTGGGAGTCGTGAAGCAAGTTGTTAGACTCCAGATAATGAGTTAATGTAGAGTTAATATGTCTCTCAATTAGTTTGCTCAGCCAGGGAAGGAGAGAGATAGGTCGGTAGTTGGCCATGTTGGAGTTATCTAGATTTGTTTTTTTAAAAGGGCTCTAACCTGAGCGCATTTCCAATCTGGGGGAACCGTGCTCGAAGTAATAGAGGCATTTAGGGTGTTCAGAATTACTGGGCGGACGACATTGACAACTAAGGTAAGATACCGCGGAGGGGCAGGATCTAAGGGAGAGCCCGAGGTCACCGTGGAGATAAGTGATTCCAAAGTGACCTCGTCTATCAGGGGGAACTCCACTAAAGAACACTGTAATTCAGGGAGGGTGCTTTTAGTGCTGGACACTATTGACTCACTTTGGTGGAAAGGAAAGGATTGGCATATTAAATACATTTTTTGGTGAAAGTATTCTGCTAAGTTGTTACAGCGAGCTAGAGCATCCTCTGTGTTATGGGATTGTTGCGGTATAATAGTAAGAGATTTAGCAATACGAAAGATCTCTTTGGGAGAATTAGCCGCTGCCTTAATCCTCTCCTCATAGAATGAAGATTGGGCAGTTTTAATTTCTGCCTTATAGCTTCTGATTGCCTCTCTATAGATATTTTTCCTCTCTTCTGCCATGGGACGCAACACCAAAATATAGCTGATGAGGTCACCTTTTTTAAAATAGGCTTATAACCTTGTACTTGCTCCTCAGTGAATAAAAACATATGAGTTCCAACTTTTCGAAAATGTTTTACAATTTCTTCCCAGGTGCTCCGTAATCGCAATCTATCAATAAAATCTTTTAGGAAACCAAGCAGTAGGTTCAAGTTGCAGTAACGCTGCCCACAACTCCAGTTAATGTCCACAGGAAAACATCCAGTTGTAACTGGCTCTTGGGTTTAATCCTAGCCAGCTCCAATATCCTCAGTATGAAGGGCTTTCTCCACTCCCCAGACAAGCAACAAAGTTTCACATGGGCTGTCTGAAGATATGTTCAGTTACTTTTGGCCTTATGGTTTTCTTCCAGGTGGATTCAGCGTCCTCTATCTCTGTGGCCTCTTGTACTCTCCAACCTCAAGAGAAAAGTTCAACAGGCATGTTTCACAGGCTTACACATTTACCATAACATCACCTGAAGTCAAATCTGCTAAATTCAGACATTATGGGTGCCTGCCTGTCTGGGTCATATTCAATCACAGGACAGAGATTGCCTTCTTAGACAGTTAGGATCCCATCTTATGTTTTGCTTTTCGGTGAATCCGTTTCATGGTCTTTTAAGAGCTCTCTGCATTTTTGTTATATTTCGATATGCCGGATTTCTGAAACACTTTGATTTGGACGCGTGGATCACTTCTTAATCTTTGATTTGCTTCTGGTTGTTTCAGCGTGCAAATTCCTTTAAAGGGACCACCACATGAATGATATTGTAATATGTCTCAAAAGCCGTGCTATTATCATCAAACAATGCGACTTTTTACAATGCTTATTGTTGATGATTGTTAGGAATGCAGGTATTAATACAGAGACTTGTTCTTTTCTCTTCACTGGATGGCCCATTTACGCTCAATATTTGATCTGCGTGTTTGTCTTGTGGTGGGCTTCAGCCATCTGTTAATTTTGACGTTGCTGTTCCTCTTTTCTTTGACTGCAGCAGTGTTTTTTAATGAAATATCAGTCTTCTGCTGATGTCACACAGTTTCAGGTAGAAGCCAGTACTCTCTCTTACTTGAGATGCTTCTAGTTCTCTCATCACCAACAACATACAGACCTTAGTCATTTATGACTCTTACCCTAGTGCTAATATGAAAGGTGGCCATTGTTGACTGCTTCTAAGAAAATTTGTTCCCGAAGACGATCCTACAGTTTTGGCCCCAAATACAAAAATGGTTTTATACAGCAGGCTTATTTTAGGTTACATCAATGGAAATGTCCTGATACTAACCTTTCCTGGGTCACAAATTTTCATTAGCCAGAAAGTCTACAATGTAGCTGCCTACCAGCCGATCAGCCCCAGTTCAACAGATTCAAGAACATTTTGTATTCCCTGAGTTGGAGCTTTTGAAGGTAGTGTCTTTAAAACCTTTGTATTATTGTATTAAAATATATGAGTACGTGGGCAGCCTGCCATATCTGTGAACATAGTCGTACATAATTTTCCACTTACAGCCTAGGTATGACGTTCCTAATTACTTGTAATAAGAAAATGACAAAACTATCCTATGGCAGGTATGTATCATAGGAGAATTCTGACGTCTCAGTGTCTGCTGTCAGAGTCATCAGAATGTAGAGAGCTGGTCTCTGATCACACTGCCCGTGAAAGCAGCTTGTTCTTCACTGAATATATTCATGTTATCCATTTAGGTAACTAATTAACTGATGAGGTCACATTTATGTGATTTTGTTCAGTTAACTTGCTGCTAGATCCCACAAATCTTTCTTCATGTTACTATAAATATTAAAACACGACGAAGGTGACCCGCGTAAAACTGTATAAACACTTGTTTTGCAAAAATTACAGGCTACCCTGATTTTTTCTTTTATTTCCATGGTACAGACAATTCTGCACCTGGAGCATGTCTTATAATGGTGGTAACATGGTACCAAGCTTTAGAGAGGAAAGATGACAATGAATACCTTTATTATAAGAAAAGCAGTTGCAATTTCAAGCTAGTCTTTTAGCAACAAGAAACTTGTTTTGTCAACCAACCAATGTAGAAATAGGTTGGTTCGCAAAATAAGGAATCCTGGTGGGCCGCAACATGACCTACCTAATTAATATTCATTAGATTGGTCACATATAGGGACTCACTCCAATTGGTGACGATCATAGGGATGGGAGCCTGCCAGGGTCAGCAGACCACCATATCTGTGATTGTTTTTTTGTAAAAATGTGTTTTCATAAAGGAGCCCAGTTTCGTTACAGCATTGGAACTGGTTTAAAAATAATAAAGGAAAAAAGAAAAAAAAAGTCAAGTTTCAGTGAGCGTTGGCAGTGGTCAACTGGGCCACTGATTACCCATGCTGAAATTTTACCCCCACTTCGCAAAGGGGAAAGGGTCCAAAGGGGACCCATTCCCTTATGCGACTGTGTTACCACGTCAACTTGGGAGTCTAACTTTTCAATGATTTGTAACTGGAATTCTGGTTACAAGCCATTGATACATATGGTAGCAATTTTCAATTTGGAAGGGATGCTCACAACATGCCCCTTCCAAATTGCAAATTGTTTACCTACTTCTAAAATGGGTTTTGTACATAAAACAAATCCTATTTTTGCTGTCACAAACACTCCTATTTTGCGAATCGGAGTATTTGAGACCTCAAGAAAAGTTAGTAGATCCAGCAAAGTACCCCCAGACAAGTGTTTAAAAAAAGAAACTTATATTAGAAGTCCTCTCAGAGTACTGTGGCTGTGCTTTCATCCTTGTTCCTTCATATTTGCACAGTACCCTGCAATATCTTTGTAATGTACGGGAGGGAGTGCTTTAATCTATACAGTGAGAATGGTTCACACCAATCAGTGCAACAGTTTCATTACTATCCATGCTTGTCTGTCCCCCCGATTCATTTTCTAGGGTATTTTGTAGAATGCTTTTAAATTCATTAGACTCGGGGAAGGTTACTGAGGTGATAATTTCGAATCCACCTTTTTGCACATGTCTTTTCACACGCACTTCCACGTTTTATGGAAGCCATTGTTTCAGACCGTGTGCATTGTATAAATAGGTGTTTGTCAAGAAAATGAACAAAGCAGAAATTGTTTCAGAAAACCTAACCATCCAAACAGTATATAATATATAATATCTTCTACTTACTACAGCAATGTTTAACAGGACCAGCAGAATGTCAGAGCAGATTTGACAGAGAATGTATTATTTCTTTCTTCTTTTTTTATTTTCTAGAAAAAAACTAAATTGACGTGCCTCAACTCCTTCGGTGCCATATTTAAGTATAGTCTCAGCCATGCACACCTACTATAGTTGTTTTGAGAAACCAGTATCTTCAGTCTCCAAGCTTCGCAAGTGTGCTTTGGGTGTGGTGGTGTAGGTAGTGGTTTCAGATACACACAGTAACCCTCGGCTCAACACCCACTATTCCCAACTCAAGTGAACAGTACCTTTACATTGTATTTGCATTAAAAAAGCTTTGCCATAGCCACATAATTTTGAGCCTAAAAGACCTTGATTCACAACCCTTCCCTCTTCGTCCCCTACGCGCCTTGCGAGTTCTTTCAGCGGAACCGTGTTTTTGATTTCTTTTTGCTTACCGTGTCCTCACTGATGCTACAGTCTGCTCGTACATGGGTGAAGAAACATGCTCTGTATACAGTTGCCTAGTTTGTAGCACAGGATTCTTTTGTATGGGCTCATGTTGGTGTTGAGTTTCGCAGGATGCAGTGGCATCAAAGCTGATCATCATTATCACATCATCAGGACTACCTTGGAGTTTTCATTTGCCTCCCTGGTAGCTACCTGTTGGGGGAACAAATTGTTCCTGCTTTCCTTGACCATAAGAACACAGCTATCTGCACCATAATGGAAAAGAGGGAGTGTACTATATAGTGCTGCATAGCATATCTAACCACATTGGCTTCAACAGCATAATTTGGGTCATGACACCTACAGAAACAATTTTTCTTAAGGATCCTGTTACCCACAGATGCTGGTACAAACGGTTGTATGTGTTTTCTTAGAAAAACAATTTCATGGAATACCATTACTGAGAAACCATTTCATCTGAACTGTTTAAAGGGAATTTTCAGAATGAATGGCATTTATTGTTTTGTAGAAACCAATTCATAGAATGTCTTTTTGATCAAAGTTGGCGTTTGAATGCTTATTTTTAAGGGTAAATGCAATGGTTACAGGTCTGACTTTCAGAAATAGTGTTGTCAGAGGAAAAATTTATTTCAGTGCATTACATGGGGACATTATTTCACCCCAAATATCCACTATCCCTGAACCATAAAATCACTCACTACCCCTAACTCCACCCCTTCCAGAACCCTAAAAACCCTCTTTCTACGCCTAAACTCCACCCATCCCATACCCCCTAAAACACCTCAGCACTCAAAACTCCACCCATCCCTGAACCCTAAAAAACCCTCACTACCCTTAAACACCAGCCATCCATGACCCATAAAAACTCATCACCCTGAACTAATCATCTCTGAACCCTAAAAACTCCTGTCTACATCTAAACTCTAACCATCCTTGAATCCTTAAACCCCTCACCACCCTAAACTCCACCCCATGAAGAACTCTAAAAACTCATCACCCAAATTGCTACCCATAATTGAACCTTATAAACCGCCATCAGCCCTAAACTCTGCTTATCCATAAACCCTAATACCTCTCAACACCCTTACACTCCACCTATCCCTGAAACCTAAAAACACCTCACACACCTAAACACCACACGTCCGTGAACCCTAGAAACCCCTCATCCCCCCTACACTCCATCCATCTCTGAATGCTGAAAACCCCTTTCTATGCCCGAAATCCAATTATTCCAGGCCCCTAAAAACCCTAAACATTACCCATCGCCGAACCCAAAACCCCACAGTATTCCTAAACTCCAGCCAAGTTTAATGTAATTTTGGATTTTTCCTTAAAATTATCTTTCCTTTAAAATGCTTCCTTTAATTTTCGATTTTTATGTATTCCTTAAAATTGTCTTTCCTTAAAATTGGTTTTCCATGATTTGATTTCCTCCAATGTGGTTTCTCAGTTTTCGTTTTCCATCAATTCACACACATCAGGTACAAGCATCTTTGATGAGAGGGCATGAATTAAAGCAATGCCTCTTTATGTGTCTTTTCAAGAGCTGACCTGATCAGGCTGCAGAGGCTGGTGAATGCGAAGGTAAACTGGCAACATGTGCCTTACAGCCATCTTTTCATGTCCAGAATTTCAGAATATGTAATCAGCTGCCCTCTGTATTAATGTTAAACTCTGTATCCCTGGCACATGAAGCAGTCACACTAATCTTCCTTCCATGTATATCTTCCTTTGTATATTTTCAACCTTGGGTTAAGGTATGCTTTATTTAATTCTCACAGTTCCATGTTACACGCAGCTGAAATCGCTGATATCATCACATTCAAAAAGCACTATTTGACACTATTGTGCCCAGGTATTCATTTATGGGGTACCTCCGAAACCTGCCCAAAAAGTAGTCTTTAAATGGTTTGTGTTTGCAGAATTGCTGCCCGATATGCTTTCATAGCAGTTCAGAAAAAGAAAAAAAGAAAATTGAGAGATATTTGGTGGACAGTGCAGGGAGGTGACCAGCAGTCAGTGTAGCCTTTGGTCAAACACAAAGCTGTACTATGTCCATAGTTCCGCAAACGCAACAGGTTTAGCACGTACCAGGATTCTCCAATTGGTAGCTCGTGAGCTACCAGTAGCTTAGAAGCTGCCGATGGGTAGCTTCAGGATGTGGGGCCCAGATGAGTACATCATTCCAAGAGTTTGGAGCTGAGCTATTCTGCCTCCTGCACTTTGCTGGAAGCAGTGCCGCTCAGTTTCAAACACTGGTAGTAGCAGTCAGCCAGACTAGTAGCAGGGCCACGCAGACTGACAGTGCAGGGTCTGCCACACAATCAAACACCTTCAGCAAAACTATGTTCTTTGCCTGGTGATCCTTGACTCAAAAATCCCATCATGGAATTGTGTTGCATCCTGGAATACTCACTCACAGAATCAAATACAGTGCTTTTAGACTTCTTTTCATCCTGAAAGTTTTCATTCTGTATTTCATAAACATCAACATGCTTGGAAACATCAGACCCATTTTCACTCTCCCATTCCTGACTAACTAAAGTGACTCAGAACATTTGTCAGATATCCTTGGATAAGTAAGGAAGTCCCTATAAAATGCTAGATGATTAGTAAGCCTTTTCTTATTGAACAGGACTTTTTCTTCATTTTCAACCGCTAACCAGTCATAAAGGTGTTTGAGAAATATGTCATTTTTTGAACATATATCAAGCTAACAGGTAACCTCAGAATTCAATTTTCAAGAATGTTGGCCAAAATCCTATTTCCATTGTTCCCACTTATGACGGAAACTTGTTTTGATTATGAAAATATAAACTTTAATAATGGTATTATATTCTGTCTATGGAGTGGCAGACTCTGTATTATCACATCTGTTGCCCCTCTCTAAAATATCTCTATCTCTCACAAGTTCATTTTAGAACTGTGTAGTTGGGGATGTTGATGTTGAACTGTGAACTGAGCAGGCAGCTATTGTTACAGCGCTTTAATAGATCATTAGAGCTGCCACTAGATGGCAAGTAGGAACCCACTTTTGCAGTTGTCATTAACATTAGGAAACATCAGGTTTTTTCATTCCCTAAAAAAGCTCCTGTTGCTAATAGATTTATTTCACAAATTGACTGTCAAATATAAATTGTGGGGTCCACCCGAGTAAGGCGAGATGTTGTGCTTCATTTGGGCAATCAGTGGCTACTCACCTTTTACATGACTGCAGCAACTGTTCCATTTTTATGTCTAGCATTAGCCAAGACGTTTGAGTTTACTAAAATGATGTATATAATATACTTGTTGGGGCTTTCAGACATCACTCTTTATCCATTGGTCTTTTGTTGTGTTCTTCACATTTTCTTCCACCCACTACAGCAAACAGCATGGAGCAGTGGTTCGGCCAACTTGAGCCATTGGTTAACTTCATTGATGAGTGAGGGTATTCGCTCCTTCACAAGGAGCACATCAACAAAAAAGTAATTCCCTTTAATGCAGAGACTAATATAGACATGTGGTTTTGAAACCAAAACACATCATTTTGATATATAACTATAACTCACGCCCCCGCCATTCACAGTGTAATTTCAGATGGCATTAGGGATGTTATCAATGCAGTCACTGTGCAAATCATGAGTGATCTAATATGTGAGGGTACAAGCAGTTCATGGCGAGGACACAAATTCTAGTTACATCAGATAACTATAACGGATAATTTTAAGTTGTTTTGTTAGTTTAAAACGTTAGGTTTTAACTGATATTTTTACTAGGGTTGTGCGTAACTCGCGTAATTTGCTGTAGCGTAATTATGTCATATTATCGCAAAATTGTGCAAGCTTGCACAGAATTTTGTGAGGAGCGTAATTTAACATTTATCAATATTTTCTTAGCGCAGAATGTACCCTCATGTTCTATATTGGACCCAAGGGTGCATTTTGCGCTAAGAAAATAGCTCTAAATGCAACAGAACACGAACAGCAAAAGTCAGCTGCCGCTTGAGCTTGCTAAGTTTGTTGTTCCTGTGCTCCTGCACTAGGAATTTTATGTCAAATTGCTCATAACCCAACAAACAGGTGTATTCATGTAATTTCAGGTGATTTTGCATCAAATGTTTAAGACGAAATTACCGAAATTTGCTGATTACTCTGTCATAATTAAAATTTTGCCCATGCCTAATTTTCACCTAACTATAACGCCCCTTTAACCTGTATTTTTTCAGTGAAAGTTTGTGTATATTTTTAACGTAAAGTAAGGCAAACCTACAGGCTTTATCAAAGAGTCAGCACACCAAAATATAAAAGGCAAGCCTATTGGTATTAGCAAGAGGTCAACACATCAACCTATATAAAGCAGACCTATTGGCTTTGTCAAAAAGTCACTGCAATACTTTATCAGGAAACATATTCCAAAATAATGTTTCTAAATACAGACGCGAAAATTTATAATAATCATTTTCACTAACAAATTTAAAATAAAGCAGTTTTATTCCAAACAACTAGGATGTTTGAGTCTTTCTTTAACACTGTTCAGGCCACAAAATACAGCCGTAGAACCAACCACAAAGGGGAGCACCCCAGCTGAAGGACATACAGGTCCAGCTCAAATTGTTTTTAAAAAATGGTAAACTCTGCAGGGGTCATGTATTCAATGACCTCGAAGTCGTATTTATTTATTTTTTTAATTTCCTGTGGGGCTACGGTGCTTCCGGCAACCCGCCTAACACATTTTAAAATTGTGGGTGTCCCCCTGCCCCTTTTTGGGGCACCATGACAACCACAATTATTATTTTAAAAAAAGCCCGTGCAGGGCATTATGGAGCACTCCTGGGAGGAAGTAGTGAATATTTTATTTGTTTGAATAATGAGGCGGCAAGGCTGCTTTTCTTTTTTTATTATATTTACTTGGTTGCTCTGGTCCTCATGTGGGGCACCCACAGGCTACATTTTATTTTTTAAAAGGGCAGCGCGGGGAGCCGTGCGTGTGAGAGTGTACATGTACGGCCTAGCAGATGCATCTACAATAAAGTGCTACAAAAATGATGACCTGACAAAGCACAAAGGCTAGGAGCCAACACCAGATCTACTGGCCTGGCCAATGCTTGTTTTCTTACTGGCAACAGTGGCCCTACCGCTATCATTCTCTTTAAAGACAGCTCAGCGTGCGTGATTTAGCTCAGTGTTTTTCTTATTGTTATTGAGCCCCCTGACTGGTGGCGACAGAAAGGTAAGCCATGTGCTGCCAATTGGAAAAGAGCAGAGAGGCGAACACTCTTCTTGGAAGCAGTGTCTGCATCTGCAGGTCAAGTTCTGAGAATCTCTTTTCCCTGTTTACTGCTTCCTAGAATTCTCCAGGTTTCTACTCAGTTTTTTATCTCTCTGGTGCCAGATTGTTCGAGCAGGTTCATTTTCTATATTTAAAAGTGATGATTGAGCAACTGAGTTATTCTTGAGCAGGCAGTTTAGTTTAAAGGATCCGAGTAACACATTGGCTGAGAATAAAGTATGAGAAGGTTTCGAAATAAAACAAAGATCAGGTAATACAAAAAAAGACAGGGAAATGTTGTAACTTTTTTTCTACACATAAACTGACACATATATGTACATTATAGTAGCAGCTTTGCACAAATAACATTTTCTTGGCAATAATTTAGCAGTAATTGACTTGCACTCCCCTTTATCAACTCTTTTTGGCATGTACACAGTTTACTTGGTAGGAGTTCCTCTGGAAGTGAAAAGGTATTTCAGGGTAACCTTCCATGGAAAAATGTTTAGAATCACTGCTTTAAATTCTTATGTCATCTTATGTTTGTGCTCTGTCCTCATCATTCCTTTTCTGAGCTCCAAAACGCCCCATAACGCTGTTAATCTTCGATATCTGCCTACCATAACCTAATCATATGTGACCAAAATTGATGCTTTCTTGTAGCATATTGCTATTCCAGATAGGCCTCAAGCTGACAGTCATATCCCCAACCTGGACTGCTCCAGTTGTGCCCTGACATGGAGATCAAGTTTGTGGGTACAGGGCCAGACAGGCTTTATATTTCACCAGGCATCTTCCTAGTAGTCTGAGGTCCTTGGAGGGCTGTTTGAAAGCCCAGGGCCACCCCTGATGCCTTTGTCCCTCTGCCCTGCTTCCTGAGGAAAACTGCAGCGGACAAGGGAGGCATCAAGAGAGAAGGAAAGAGACAGAGGGAGGGAAGATAGAGAGAAACAAATCAAAGAGAGTGAAGAGAGGAGAGAGAATGAAATGGGTGGATGGAAGGAGACATGGCACGAGGAGACCAAGGAAGCGGGCTGGTTTGGGCATTTTTGCCGTGGCAGCTTTTGGTTCCCCGTCCAGCCCTGGGAATGTGTACTAAATATTGTTGTGACATATAGTAGATATGTTTTGAGGTAGCTTCACTTCCAAAGTAACTTCTCCTGCAATAAATCACCAACTTCGCACATGCCCCTGCTATTTGACGACATTTAACAGTCTGGGCTTGCTGTAATCCGGCCACGTCCCACCAAACGCGCGTGCTCATGATCTTTGCTGATGACGACTGAAGGACAGTAAGTGCTCAATCATGCACAGGAACCTTGTGCCCTCCAGACACTGGAGAGTGGTTTGCTAGGCCACAAAGAGCTAACCTGGTAACACCATTCTAGCCACCAAATAATGCAACTGTGGCCAGGGCCATCTTAACAGCATTATAGGCCCCCGGGCAAAGCAGTCCACTGGGCCCTGCCTACACAACCAGGAACAGGAATAAAAATGTTTAACAGAAAATTAGTTTTAAATTCTGGTCCACATGGGGTCCCTATGCTTGTGGGGCCCCCGGGCAAACTGCCCAGCGTGCCCACGCGTTAAGACGCACTGACTGCCATTCTAGCTATGTGACTTTTTTAATGGTTGAAAGATGAGGAAGGGCACACACCAGTTTCAGAGCATGCACTGTTGTAATGGTGTTCCATGACTTGCCTCAGTGGTCCCAAGAACTGAAAAAACTTGCAACAGAAACCTTATTTTTTACAGAACTGTGTGCCTTATTCCTGAGGATATACTACAACTCTCTTATTTTATGTTGTATGCAAAAGCCCCAAAACTTATGCTGAGATGAAAAACAAAATCTGCTATGATTCCCTAAATTACAGGCAATGGGGTGGCTTTCTGGATTATAACTGAAGGTGTATCTGTAGACTTCAATAACAATATCCCATGAGGCCATATGTGTGTGTTCAGGTCTAGCCTAAGTATACGTATGCTGAGGCAAAATGCAACCACTCACCTTGGAGGCGATTAGCAAGTGACTCACTAGACACTGCAAGAGGGTTTGCGGAAAGGTGTTAGGATGGGAACCACCAGGAGAAACAACTTCCAGTTACTATCTTGTCAGAATCAAGGTACACACAGCATCAGTGCACTGATATTCCTTCCTGTAGCGTACTGAAGCACTCGAACTGCGAAGGATTTCGCTTAAGTTCTAGCCCCTGATTTTAGTGCTAAGAAATAAGGGTTTGCTAGTGAATGTTAAATGCAACTTGCGAATCATGTAATCAGAAGCCACTGCATCATCCCACAAATCTTGTTGAGGCAATCCCCAAAACCTGTTAGCCCACTCAGCAGGCCTTCCTGGTTTACAGTACAGGTTAGTACATTAAGAATGTCAGTCAAGTTTCACATGGTGTTAGATCACATGCTTACAGCGCCAAGAAGTGAAATGTTACCGGCATACACATAAAAAAAAATTCAGAGCTAGGTTTCAAGAATATTTTCGGGATCACACATTTCAATTTCTAGAAAAATCCTATATCAAATTCAAAGTGACAAGCTAAAGCAAAAACATGTTGCATGAAGGGGTTCAGAAATAGACAAAAAGGGGTTCAAGAAAGCTTTGAAAATCAAACATTGAGGTTCCTCTTATGTGCTCAGAGTTTCACGTGGCACAGGCTCCACTGAAGATCTAAGATGTGGCTGAACATTTACTGTGTCGAGGCACACAGTCCTCATCTGTGCAGTCTTCATTCTGTCAACCCACCTGTCAAGGATGCTCCATAAAGGAAGAATACTGATTGCAACCAGCCACTGTTACTTTAGTCCACCATAAAAAACTGAAATGATTGCATGGATTGGTTTGCTTTGAGCACACAAAAATAATCCCAATAACAAACAGTAACCAGTAACACTGAACTAACCATTAACCTTGGTTTCCAGAGCAGCATGCTGCCCGGCATTAAGCACTTTGCCGCCTTGTCAGGGGTAGTAAGCTCTATATAGATACAATTACACTACAATACAATAAATAGCTCAGGGCCATATGTACAGAAAATAGGAATTGAGATTTCCTAATTGCGATTCTTATCTAATTGCAATTAGGAAATCACAATTCCTAATGTACAAGAGAATAATTTCCACAATAGCGATTCCCAATGAGTTCAAAAATAGGCCTACCTCATGAATATTAATGCTGTAGATCGCAAGTTGTGACCCATTAGGAATTATGGCTATCACAGGGTTGGTGGCCCGCTGAGGTCAGCAAACCACCATGTCTATGATTGCTTTTTAATAAAGCAATCTTTTTTTTTCAAATGCAGCCATTTTCCTTATAGGAGAACGAGATGAATTTACAAAAAAAGAAAATGGAACTTTGAAGCTTTATTTTTTAAGAGTAGGCAGCGGTCCATGGGACTGCTGCCTGCTCTTAAAAAAAGTTTTGTTTCAACATTAACAAAGGGGAAGGGGTCCCTTGGAGGCCCCTTCCCTTTTGTGAATGGTTAGCACCTCCTTTGAGATGTTGGTAAAAAATAAAAGTGTTGCAACTGTAATAAGTAAAAGTGTTTTTTTCAGTCAGAAAACGGCCCAAATCTGTGAATCGGGCCATTTCTGACCGCAAAAATGGTCTGTACATATATATGGCCCACAGTTCCTACCAGAATGATCCAAGCTGGTCAACATCCTCCACAAGAGGTTGAAGAAAAACATACAGCATAAAACATGTTTTCCATAAAGAGTTATAAAGTCATAAAACCTTGAGTTTTACTGTCAACACATTATCACATTACATTGCATCTAGCTTGTACAATAACTCAGTGAGTTAAATACTGGTCTCTTACAACTACTTTGAACTGTACATCACAAATTTGAATCCAGAAGGCTCAACTTGGCTTTCATCCTTCAGAGGTTGGTAAATTGAGTCCCATTAAATTGCTCATTAAGAACTATCGTTAATAGCGCAGAGAGATGGCAAAGACTGGTACAAATCACTATGTAAAAACAAACCATTTGTAAGTATTTACTATTTACACTTTCTTAACATACTTGTTTGAAAATTACAGTAGTTCCTGCAATCACAGATGGGCAGATTTTTTAACCAATAGAACATAGTGTTTATTTTGCTCTCTTTGGTCTTAAGTAGCCATTTAAACATGAGCATTGCTGAAAGTAACATAACACAAGTACAGTATGGTTGGTGTGAATTACTTAAATACATACATAAACATCAGAAAAGTTCTAGAAATAAAATACATTGATGTAGCACAACCATTTTTAAAGGAGTTGATGGTATTCATGTGCATGTAAGTGAGGTGTGGGATTATCGTGCTCTTAAAGAATTAAGACTTGATTATAACATATGCAACCAATGGAAGCCTCCCAGTGTGTGGGCCATCTCACGATGGGTGGCTTATAAAACCGAGTGTGTGGTAGTCAGTTCCTCCCACCACTAGCTGACTCTTACTCCTAGCCTTGTAAGAAGATTGATTGAAGGTAGGCGTTGTTGACCTGGCATGTATTTTCCAATAATGCGATCTCGCTACCTGTCTCTGTATGGGCAGCCAAGTCCTTAGTTTACCCATGACTCAGCTCTGCATCCTCCACATGCTCTGTGCCCCTCACTGCCTAGAAAACATCCCCCACATCACCAAGAGAGAAAGAATCAGAGCAGATAGGGCAAAGTTGCAGACTGCATAGAACACCAGGCTTGAAGATTCATATTTTAGATTATTAACTTGTTCTTAAGATGCACATCGTTGGGATGCACGGGTTCCGACTCTGAAAATGCACTCCGGTAGAAGTACTAGAGTGGGAGGATGCCAAGCTACAAAGATACTTGCAAGAAAAAGTTTACAGAACATACTACATATGAGTTGCCACCAGGTCCTAGTTCAGAAACACAAATATGAGAATACACAGATGTCCATGTAACTGCTTTGCAAAGCTAAATCCTGTCCACTTTCTTTCTCTCGCTCTTTCTTTCTCTTTTTCATTCTTTATTTATCTATAGCACTTGTATCCCGTGACCTAGCCACAGGGGCAGCTGAGCGCTTTACAGTAAACTCACTTAACAATGCAAACAGTTACATACAAAGGACCATATGTAACATTATTTCAGACAACTCAGCAAGACACCTTGCTGCACTGCATGAAAGGAAAAGGGCAGAAATGTGCCATATCTATCAAAAAACTACTGCCTAGTGCCACCGCAGGCAACCTTGCACCGTGGTGCAAGGGTACCTGTGTTACAGATAGGACTGTTTTTGTGCAGGAAGGATACCTTCCTGAAAAACAATCCTTTAAGGCTTTTTCCTGCTAGAAAGAGGAAAAAACGAGGAATAATAAACATATTTCTCTTCATTATGCTCTCCCTGAGAAGGCATAGCATTCTGATACATTCTTAGGTCTACCAGTATTGGTAAATCTTGGAGTACTTCAGAATCCATAGGTTGATGCCTAGAAACACCCACGCTCCACCCATGGAACACCTCCCGAGGGCAGAGTGCCTTGCATTACTCCAAATTCACCAAGCCACGCAGGGCCATGCAAGGTGATCTTGCATGTCTTGGTAAATCTCATTATAGGTTTTGTTTCGCTCTGTGTTCCCTTGCATGGCGCAAGGGCGACACAAAACCCTTGATAAATATGGCCCCAGGTATCTTTGTAGGAAGAGTTAAACAGCGAGCATCAAGAAACTAAAACAAGGTTTCAGCGAAGTAATGGCACTTACCTATTTTGAACATAATAAGGAAGATAAACACTGTTTATTAATTAACATTTACTTGGGAGTTCCAGCATGGAGTGAGGTTCAAAGAGTGAGATTCCTGTGGTACTTGCATGTAGCACACGAATCTGCTTTGAGGTAAATCATATTTTCATCAGGGTTCTGTTTCACAGCGGGAATATCCCATGAAAAGTGGCCATACTAAAACATATGGCACTGGGCAGATCTTGTTTGATTGGATGTGTAGCTAAGTCTTTTAAATTAACAAAGGCATGCATACTCTGTAAAGCTACAAAATGGCCTCAGTAGTTACAGCAGTAAAGCTATCATTACTAATTATGCCTCAGCAGCTCTGTAATGTTTTCAGATATTAGCACCCTATATTAGTTTTTGGTGGCTTTTTAGCAGTCCCAGCAGCTATTTGATTACGGTTTCATCCATGGGCGGTTCAGCATTGAAAATGCAGAAAGGCCATAATTACAGCCCTGTAAATGTGTTTTTAAGTCCTTTCATCAACAGGGGACCAGCCTGCACATCAATGACTTGTTAATATCAAAGAGAAAGTAATGACCCCTTCAAGTAAAGAAATTGATGCTGAATAATCCAAGATGGCTCCTAAGCACGACTAAATCATGAGGCAGCAGAGGTTGGTAGAATTCCTAGCTGTGCCTGATTAGAACCTTGGTGGTGCTTGAAGCGCGCTCTACCATTACACATGCGTGTGATTCTTTTTAAAGGTTTGAAAACCAGATATGGTGAAATAAATGTGCTTGCATCAAGTGGCTTTCCCAGGCATTCTCATGGACTACAGCTGGTCTGGCTTGCTCAGTGAGCCTTCGTCCCACCTCCATGTATCTTAAAATGTTTGCATTTGGTCTTATTGTACAAACTTGGGGCCACCATAGAAGCCCCCTTTTAATTCAGATAAGGCCGGTGACGATATTTACCGGACCTATTGAAATGATGCAATCCGCTGGAACAGTGAGGATCTGTGGTGTTTCACCCAGAGATTGCAGCTGAAGACAACTGCCAACTCTGGTTTAAATTCCGAGGCACAACGAGGACTTCCTGGGGGATTTGGAACCGGAATTACTCAATCTCAAGGTAAGCCCTGATTTCTCAGTTGAAGGTAGTGACAATATTTATGATTACCACTAGTGTCTTATTTACATCATTGAAGAAGTTGTATGTATACATAGAAGTTCTGCCTTTTGAGAAACTCCATCTGCCATGGAAAAATCTTTTGGACCCTTAGTATTGTACTTCTCTGTGGATGAGTTCTGCTAAAGAATCCCTTCCACTAGATGCTCTGTCTAAAACGACCTACCTAAACCCCAAGCCGCGATCGAAGCTGATTGGTGATAGCGTTCAATGACGGCAGAAGGGAGGTATCTAAAAACAGGAAACGTTCCCAAGTGATATTAAATCTGTCCAAAGCAAATGCTGTCCTGGACTAGTTTGGGGCATAGGGGATAGTTTAGCTCTGGGGGAAATATTTGGAATAAAGGGATATCAACCCAAGCCTTCCTTCTGGTTGTAGGCAATTTTATAGTGTAATTGATTGTTGAAAATAGCAATACAAAAAATGGATCCATAAAATGTCCTTCCACAGCATCTTCGCTGCGGCACTGCCCCAGTGGGAGTGGCTTGGCATGAGTAAGGTCACGTGACTAGTACTGTCAGTTGACGTTTAAAATGATAAATTGGCAAGTGTTTGGTTCAGTGTCGCAGTTTGAAGCTAGCCCAGCGATTGATTGGTTTAAGTTATGTTGATGCCAAAAATGTGTTATTCTGTAATGCTGGAAAATGTCTCTGTGGTCTAGGAAGCACATTGCTCTGACAGTCATTTCAAACTGCGGCTTCATTTTTCTAAAAATATTAAATTATATTAGAACATTGGAATGTGGAGCACTCCATTGAAGACAATGGAGTGCTCCGTGCTTCTATGGGCGGGTAAAGGCCCGCAAAGCAACATTCCAATGTTGTTTTCACAAAGGCCTCTCGGAGCCCGAGGGGATTTAAACCCCCTCGAACTCCGAGAGGCCTTTGTTTTATTTGTTAGAACATTCTGCCCTCTAGTGGCAGAATGTTCTAATAGCCTTATAGCCCTTCGTAGCTGGGCTAAACCGGCTATTAAAGTACCGCTCCCTTGTTAAAGTCCCTCGCCTTCAGCTCGGGCCTTTAACGCTGGAGTGGGCCTTTAATAGCCGGTATAGCCCGCTACGGCGGGCTAAAAGGCTATAATAAATTACTCAGGCCGATGTTAGCAAGTCACCTGACATTGTTTTATCATATGTACAGATTGGACTCAAACTCACAATTAGGTAAATAGATTTGAGATTATGTTTAAAAAGTTATTTAAAATTTAAATATTTTTATTCTAATCAGAAATTCTAAACAATATTTACCCTTTGGACTAGGCCATTGAATTTACAATTATGTGCCTGGCGGAGAATCTTCTAGCAGAGCAATGAATTCCTTTGTACAAAACAAATACAAATTGTTAGGAACTACTGGCAGATCGGTGTGAACCACTCCTGGGGAGAAATCTTCGCAGTCGGGGAGACCTATTGGCTTCAAGGAAAGCTGTAGTTTTTTTTGAGTTTTTTTTATATGTGGAAAGAATTTTAACGTTTCGGAAGCATTTTGCCATTTGCAATTGGGCCAAGAATTCTCTGTGAGATGGGGTGCTGGAAATAAACAAAAGTGGTGTATTTTGGTGAGAAATAATATTGCATTGGCTAGCTTCCATGACCCTAGGGTAAAGGAAAATATTGGTTTTGCATTTCATTTATGTACCTTTTGCTCAGTGTTCATACTGAGCTAGGACATGCACTGTACATGTACTCTCACTTTGTTTCCAACTGGGAATGCCCCAAGGTTGGGTACATGGGGGTTCAGTTCCCGGGCAACTTTACAGAAGTTGTGTATTTGACGTTTTATAATTTTTCCATACGATTTTTCATTTTTTATATTTACTTTTTCATTGGGAATTATTGGGTTTACCATTAATTTCAGGATTTTAATTAGATCATTATTTTCACTTGTATCAATTTTTACTGTTTTTTCCATACAGATTTCATTGTCCTTGTGATTATTAAGGTAACATAGTAGCTATTATTTTTCTTTCGGTATATTTTTGATTAGTTATCATTGATTTCGTATATAATATTTTTTGCATAAATTTTAATTAGTGACATTTCAGTTTTGGCTTTTTTCTTGTTCTTTCATGCAACATGGTTTAACATTTGTTTTGCCAGTGATGTTTTTTTGTAATTTCCATTATTTTTAATTTGTGACATCTTTCTACTTTTTAATGTTTATTGATATTACTTTACCTTTGACTTTTGATCTTTCTATATTAATATAAAATGTTACTGCCATTTTCAAGTTGTTACATTGAACAGATGTATACAATTTTCAGTGGGTAATATACAACAAACAGCATGGCTAACGGCCCTCCGAAGAGAATCTTCTTGACAAGAACCATGGTAAGATTAAAGGCTTTAGCAATGTCCTACAGCCTGTATATAAAATAGAATGCAGCGTAACAGTTGATATTACTTAGGACCAAATTACGACTGCCAGGGCCCCCACCGGTTATAGCATTTGTATTTGCTGCACTTTGCTTCATAAATGCACTTCTCTGATACCATGCACCTGCGCATGCCTCTGAAAGGAGGGGGTGAGGCCGCCGTCTAGTGCCAGGCTATATCTGGTCGAGAGATTGCAAACCCAAGGCTCAAGAGACGTTTAACATATCTATAACCTTCCATTATCTTCTAAATGTTGAGGATATCTGATTTGGGAGATAAAGTTACAGCCCAGCCCAACACCCTTGGCAGGCCTTTTTGTTACACCCACCCATAGGGTCTGAAAGACTGGCTAATGCCATATTTTATTAAAGAAATCGCCCTTTGCTAAGTGACATCAGAGGTAGATCAGAGAAGAATCTCTATGTAATTGATATTTGTCCTTAATGCATAGTATCCTTTACCATCGAGATGCTAATTTCATCCCACCTGGAAAAGCCTTGAAGCAGTGTCAATTGTGGGAACTGTGTACAATCCTGAAGAGAGGTTTCATCCATTATTTTTGGATTCCAGCAGATTGTCGAAGGATATTTTTTCTAGTTTTGAATACTGCTTAGGTCAAAAGTTGATATTTGCTGGGAGGTCCTCTGGCATATGAATAAGCTAACAGTCTGCAAACAGCCAGTCGTTAACCACAAATAAATGTGCAGCATGCTAATACATTCTTATATTCATCATACCCAGCCCTCCATCGAATAATGATTTATAGCTTTAGACCATAGAGATCTGAGGAACCTTCCCTCCCCAGTGAAAACTTTTGAACAATGCTTCTATCGGGGAAACAAAAGAGTAGGGTATATGAAGTGGAAAGTTTTGGAATGTTTATAGTAATTTCGGAAGCAATACCATTTTAACCATGACAGTGTGTCCGATAACAGGTAATGAAAGTAAGGATCAATGCTTGAGGTCACATATTAGTGTTTCTTACTGTTGGACTTGGCCCTTTCTGGCAGGTTCACCCCTGAACTTTTTGCCTTGTCTGTGACCTGGTGTTGGTGATTTTAGGCCTCTGAGCACTTTCGCACTGTGGTCCAGTGGAAAGTGCGTGCGCGCTCTGTGCACATTTAGTGAGATTGAACTGCCTCCCATAGGAATGCATTGGGGATCTGTGTGCCAGTGGTAATTCCTGATATGAGAGGAGTGCAGGGGCGAGTTTAGTATGTGCGAACTCGTGAGAATAAATGCTGCGCGATGGTGTGCGCAGATTTATGGTGACTGGTAGAGAAATGCCACTTCTAGAAGTTGGCATTTCTGTGTGCTCTGTGTCTGCCTGCCTGATGTGAATTGCATGTCTGGCTTTGTGAGTGACAGGGGCTGGGAGGTGTGTGTGGCTCCAGGAGCAGGGTGAGTCAGCGCAGGGCTGAATGGAGAGATCTCCATGTAGATGGGAGGGTGGAGTTGCACCTGGGACCTGAATAGGGCTGTGCCTTCCTTCTACAATGCTGGCTCCACCCCCTGTGGTGCGTCTGATGTCCCTAGCCTGTCCTGTGAAAGGAGAAAGGAGCTAAGCAAAACAAAGTGCTCCAAAGCTCCCCTAAACCAGTTCTAACTGGTATCCCCCAAGCCCTGCACCTTTAGACAAAGGAATTCTGTGTATAAATGTAGGGGCTGTGACCCCATAAGGTTGTTCAGTTCTTGGTGTGCTGTTCCTGCCGGGGGCGTGCTGCTGCTGGGGGCCCAGGGGGGGCTGCCATGAGGGCTTGCCTCCCTGGGCCCTGCCTTGCCCCCTTGATGCCTAAAGGACTTGCCTCTTGGGACCCTTCTGCTTTTCCTGGCATCCTCCAGGACCCAGGACCTTTGCTGAATTCTCTTGCGCCCTGTGAGCGCTTTATTTTTAACCCCCTCAGAGAAGGAGAGCGTGGGCTTAGCAGCGCGGAGCTGCTGTTCGAGGGAATCCCGGCGAGGGGATTCCCCCGCTTCTTGATTATTTAAAATAGCGGGAGCCTACTCCGCTTTATGGTGCTTTGATCGGCGGGTGCCCACCCCGCTTATTTTTATATTTAAAAAGTGGGTGCCCACCCCACATGGCCGCTTTTTATTTAATTTAACTGCGGGTGCCTACCCCGTAATTGATTAATTCACCGCCGCGGCCCGATCGTGCTCGCAGGAAGTAAGGCAGCGTGATGCCTGACGTGGGGCGGGACTTCCGTTTCCTCGAGGGAAGCCCCGCGCCCACACAAGTGCCGTCCGGAGCCTCGCTGGCTCCACCTGGAAGTCCCGGGTCCCAGGAGGGGGCCCGGGTGAAGGGAGAATTGGCGGCCGAGGCCACCGATGCAAGTGCGTGGCTCCCATGCAAGAGGGAAGCCCCGCGCCGCGAGAGAAGTGCTGCCGGTCCCGCCGCCAGAGGAGACAGCATGAAGCCGCCAGTGAGTCCCGGTGAGTGTGGACTCCAGATGGGCGGTGTGGTGCCAGTGAGGGCACGTGTCTGTTTCCTTGAGCAGCCCCCGCCTGATAGGGGGTCGCTCCAACGACGGGGGCCATATTTTGTTTAAGGTCCCCAGTGGGGGGTCCCGAGGGCCGATGGTGCCTGTGCTTCCCCGTGTTGGCCATTTTATACAGCTGCCCCATTTTGCTAGAGGGCAGCTGCAACGTTATGGGGGCAAAGTTTATTGAAAAGCCCCGTGGGGCTGAAGAGGCACAGATGTGCCAGGGCCCCTCTATTGTGTTGGTCCTCAGCTGCACCGCACCAGCGCGGGCCGCTGCACCGTTTTGCCGCATTCCTTCCCCTACGTAGTCCCAGTGGGGACCCCAGGGCCCAGTGAGAGCCCAGGCCTACATTTGCTATGCACAGCTGCCCAGCAAGTAGTGGGCAGCTGCATCGTTTAGGCCATTTATTCCTTGGGGGCAGTTCTGATTGAGTTAGGAGTGAGATGCACTCCTTTGCCCCCTTACTTTCACAGCTGCGCAGCACTTAGTGCCAGCTGCAACGTTTAGGTTTGCGCAATTGCGCACCCTTGACTTCTGCTGCATTGGCAGCGCGCCCTGACTCTTGGACATGGGGCATTTGAGCCCCTCTTGAGATGGCCAGTTGGCCAGGGGGACAGTTAGGTTTATAGGGCGCCAGGCCCTAATGTGATCTATGTGCTGATGTGATTTTGGGTGCTAGGAAATGTAATCCATGTAGTATGATTTACGCACCCTGTTTGATACCTCTAATGAAATTATGATTATGAGGTTATTTGCATACTGTGTTTATGCTAGTGAGATATTCTCTACTGTATTTTATGCCCCTAATATGCGTTATGCTTAGGAGGGTATTGTCTAATGCGTCTAGACTTGTGAGATGATTATATAATGTGTTTATGCTGATGAGGTGATGACATAATGTGGTTTATGTTCCTCAGGATTAATGGCATACTGTGGTTTATGCTAGGAAGTTATTACCTCATGCGTTTAGGTCTGGAGGTTGGCGCAGAATAGATTTCACGCCTAATGTGATGATGACTGCATAATATGATTTATGATTGCAGGGTGATGCTGAGTACGAGGTTTTGCCAGTAAGTACTGGTTGTATTCTACATCTACAATTTGTCCTACATTTATTATAAGTTCTACATTCACTACGTTCACTTTGTGATGGTTCTGACAGTGGTCCATGTGGCCCTGTCATGTGTATATAATCCCCTGTAAATATTGCCCAGTGCCAGTTGGCACAGTGTATATTGTGTGATTACCATCTAATGTGTTTTATGATAATACAAAGGCTATTTTTTTATATAACCTTGTGTGGAGTTCCTTTTGTGGTGTGCCTAATATGTTGTTGCTGTGTGTGTGTTGCGCAAATGCTTTACACATTGCCACCGGGATAAGCCTGACTGCTCGTGCCAAGCTACCAAGGGGGTGAGCAGGGGTTATCTTTGGCGTGTAACTCCCTCGCCCTGACTAGAGTGGTGGTCTCTGCCTGGCTTTTGCGAAAGCCTTAGCCAACCAGAGATCCCATTTCTAACACTTACACTGGGACCATCTGGCTATTCCATGCACAGGAAGAATCCCTGGCCACAAACACGCCAGTACCTTAATCCTTGAATCTCCAGGAGTAATTCAGGAGCCCATTTTGTATTTCTTACTGATATTTGAACTGCGTGCAATACTGGTTTCTGCCACTTTACAAGTTTTGCCCAAATAAGACCAGTATTTTCATTCATAATTACATTCCAGTAAGGAATGTTAACAAGCCACCAGCATGGAAATCTGACCGAGTCCCATTTGCACTGTCAACTGTGATGTATTCTACCAGTGCTTCCATTGCAAGGGCAAAAAGTAATGTAAATAATGGACAGCCTTGTCATATACTGCGACGTATTGGAAAGAAATTAGAGAGAACTCCATTAACTGGCACTCAGGGCAGTGGTTTTGTATAAAGTAGATGGATATGTCAAAGGAAATTTGCACCAAAGCCCTTTTCGTCAAAACCGTGAACATGAAATCCCTTTCCAAAAAATTGAACACTCTTTAAAAAGTGACTAGAAGAAGTGCAAGGGGACTTCCTAGATTGGGAGCAAGGCCAGAGCATTAAGAAATTGCCTTAAATTGTGATGTGTAGGCTTGAGCTTAATGGCGTTGCCTTATATTGTAACATGTATACTGTAAGAAATTGGGTTACTTGTTGAGGGGGGTGAAACCCTACTCGAGCAGCAACCACAATCCCCTTGTCAGGGTGAGGCACAAGCAACCCACAAGTTAACCTGTACTCAACCCTCTGTTAGCTTGGCACAGAGCATTCAGGCTTAATTTAGAGGTAATGTGTAAAGTATTTATGCAGCACTTCAAACAGTAATATAGTGAAAATTCCACACAAAAAGGATCTCACACCAGGTTATTAAATTAGAGTAATTTAAAATAAATTAAACAAGACCAAAATAACAGAAATCCAATCGGTAAAACCGGAGATATGCAAGTTTAAAGATTTTAGTGAAAGTAGCAGCAACAAGCACAAAGAGGCAACTGTGGTCACGCCGGACAGGGACAAAGTAACAAGTTCAGGCTGACCACAATGGAGTGGGTGCTGCCTCAAGGGCCCCAGTTAGGCCCACTAAGCAAAGTACTTTAAATCCTGGTCTGCGAAGCATTGCAAGGAGCGACCCCTGACCTTGACTGGTAGGTCGCTCCCCCACCACACAGCTCCGTCTGTGTGCCCTGCTGCTGCCCCTGATTGTGCTCGTTTTTCCTTTCTGTGCCCCCTTGCTGCCCCTGATTGTGCTCGTGTTTCCTTTCTGTGCCCCCTTGCTGCCCCTGATTGTGCTCGTTTTTTCCTTTCTGTGCCCCCTTGCTGCCCCTGATTGTGCTCGTTTTTCCTTTCTGTGCCCCCTTGCTGCCCCTGATTGTGCTCGTTTTTCCTTTCTGTGCCCCTTGCTGCCCCTGATTGTGCTCGTTTTTCCTTTCTGTGCCCCCTTGCTGCCCCTGATTGTGCTCGTTTTCCTTTCTGTGCCCCCTTGCTGCCCCTGATTGTGCTCGTTTTTCCTTTCTGTGCCCCCCTTGCTGCCCCTGATTGTGCTCTGTTTTTCCTTTCTGTGCCCCTTGCTGCCCCTGATTGTGCTCGTTTTTCCTTTCTGTGCCCCCCTTGCTGCCCCTGATTGTGCTCGCTTTTCCTTTCTGTGCCCCCTTGCTGCCCCTGATTGTGCTCGTTTTCCTTTCTGTGCCCCCTTGCTGCCCCTGATTGTGCTCGTTTTTCCTTTCTGTGCCCCCTTGCTGCCCCTGATTGTGCTCGTTTTTCCTTTCTGTGCCCCCCTTGCTGCCCCTGATTGTGCTCGTTTTCCTTTCTGTGCCCCCCCTTGCTGCCCCTGATTGTGCTCATTTCTTTTTCCTTTCTGTGCCCCCTTGATGCCCTGATTGTGCTCGTTTTCCCTTCTGTGCCTGTTTCCCGCTGCTGTGCACCTGCGACCCCGCCCCCTCACTGCCCATTCGCTGCCCCATTCCCTGCTCCTCCCTCCCACCTCCCCATTTATGGCGGCCGCTGCGTGGTGAAGAGAGCGACCCCTGACCTTGACTGGTAGGTTGCTCCCCCACCACACAGCTCCGTCTGTGTGCCCTGCTGCTGCCCCTGATTGTGCTCGTTTTTCCTTTCTGTGCCCCCTTGCTGCCCCTGATTGTGCTCGTTTTTCCTGTGCCCCCTTGCTGCCCCTGATTGTGCTCGTTTTTCCTTTCTGTGCCCCCTTGCTGACCCTGATTGTGCTCATTTCTTTTTCCTTTCTGTGCCCCTTGATGCCCTGATTGTGCTCGTTTTCCCTTCTGTGCCTGTTTCCCGCCGCTGCGCCCTGCGGCCCCGCCCTCACTGCCCATTCGCTGCCCCATTCCCTGCTCCTCCCTCCCACCTCCCCATTTATGGCGGCCGCTGCGTGGTGAAGAGAGCGACCCCTGACCTTGACTGGTAGGTCGCTCCCCCACCACACAGCTCCGTCTGTGTGCCCTGCTGCTGCCCCTGATTGTGCTTGTTTTTCCTTTCTGTGCCCCCTTGCTGCCCCTGATTGTGCTCGTTTTTCCTTTCTGTGCCCCCTTGCTGCCCCTGATTGTGCTCGTTTTTCCTTTCTGTGCCCCCCTTGCTGCCCCTGATTGTGCTCGTTTTTTCCTTTCTGTGCCCCCCTTGCTGCCCCTGATTGTGCTCGTTTTTCCTTTCTGTGCCCCCTTGCTGCCCCTGATTGTGCTCGTTTTTCCTTTCTGTGCCCCCTTGCTGCCCCTGATTGTGCCTCGTTTTTCCTTTCTGTGCCCCCTTGCTGCCCCTGATTGTGCTCGTTTTTCCTTTCTGTGCCCCCCTTGCTGCCCCTGATTGTGCTCGTTTTTCCTTTCTGTGCCCCCTTGCTGCCCCTAATTGTGCTCGTTTTTCCTTTCTGTGCCCCCTTGCTGCCCCTGATTGTGCTCGTTTTTCCTTTCTGTGCCCCCTTGCTACCCCGGATTGTGCTCGTTTTTCCTTTCTGTGCCCCCCTTGCTGCCCCTGATTGTGCTCGTTTTTCCTTTCTGTGCCCCCTTGCTGCCCCTGATTGTGCTCGTTTTTCCTTTCTGTGCCCCCTTGCTGCCCCTGATTGTGCTCGTTTTTCCTTTCTGTGCCCCCTTGCTGCCCCTGATTGTGCTCGTTTTTCCTTTCTGTGCCCCCCTTGCTGCCCCTGATTGTGCTCGTTTTTCCTTTCTGTGCCCCCTTGCTGCCCCTGATTGTGCTCATTTCTTTTTCCTTTCTGTGCCCCCTTGATGCCCTGTTTGTGCTCGTTTTCCCTTCTGTGCCTGTTTCCCGCCGCTGCGCCCTGCGGCCCCGCCCCCTCACTGCCCATTCGCTGCCCCATTCCCTGCTCCTCCCTCCCACCTCCCCATTTATGGCGGCCGCTGCGTGGTGAAGAGAGCGACCCCTGACCTTGACTGGTAGGTCGCTCCCCCACCACACAGCTCCGTCTGTGTGCCCTGCTGCTGCCCCTGATTGTGCTCGTTTTTCCTTTCTGTGCCCCCTTGCTGCCCCTGATTGTGCTCGTTTTTCCTTTCTGTGCCCCCTTGCTGCCCCTGATTGTGCTCGTTTTTCCTTTCTGTGCCTCCCTTGCTGCCCCTGATTGTGCTCGTTTTTTCCTTTCTGTGCCCACCTTGCTGCCCCTGATTGTGCTCGTTTTTCCTTTCTGTGCCCCCTTGCTGCCCCTGATTGTGCTCGCTTTTCCTTTCTGTGCCCCCCTTGCTGCCCCTGATTGTGCTCTGTTTTCCTTTCTGTGCCCCCTTGCTGCCCCTGATTGTGCTCGTTTTTCCTTTCTGTGCCCCTTGCTGCCCCTGATTGTGCTCGTTTTTCCTTTCTGTGCCCCCTTGCTGCCCCTGATTGTGCTCGTTTTTCCTTTCTGTGCCCCCTTGCTGCCCCTGATTGTGCTCGTTTTTCCTTTCTGTGCCCCCTTGCTGCCCCTGATTGTGCTCGTTTTTCCTTTCTGTGCCCCCCTTGCTGCCCCTGATTGTGCTCGTTTTTCCTTTCTGTGCCCCCTTGCTGCCCCTGATTGTGCTCATTTCTTTTCCTTTCTGTGCCCCCTTGATGCCCTGATTGTGCTCGTTTTCCCTTCTGTGCCTGTTTCCCGCCGCTGCGCCCTGCGGCCCCGCCCCTCACTGCCCATTCGCTGCCCCATTCCCTGCTCCTCCCTCCCACCTCCCCATTTATGGCGACGCTGCGCGGCCGCGCCGCTGGCGCGCCGAAGGCGCGCCTAAGGCAAGCCCGTCTGCGCCCATCCGCGCCGCGCCCAGCGCCAGACCCCCTGGTCCGGGCATCCCCCGCGCCCGCCACATCAACAGACGCCGATACGACGCCAGCACCCTCCACGCACTCAACCCCGGAAAAGATCACGCCTGCTACCGGGCCACCCCCGAGCGCACCCAAGGGCCCTTCACCTGCCGGAACTGCAGCTTCGCCAGCACCCGCCCCGCCAAACCACCGCCCAGGAAAGAACCCAAATACCTCAGATGCATCCTCCTCAACACCCGCTCCGCCCGCAAACACGCCATCGAACTCTGGGACCTTCTCGACTCAACCTCCCCAGACGTCGCATTCCTGACGGAGACCTGGCTGAATCCCGCTTCAGCCCCCGACATCGCCATTGCCATCCCGGACGGATACAAGATCACCCGCAGGGACCGCACCAACGGAGTCGGAGGAGGCATCGCCATCGTCCACAGGAACACCCTCAGAGTCTCAACCAACACCGACGACACCCTCAGCACCGCCGAACACATGCACTTCCAGATCCACACCGATCCCAACACCACCCTCAGAGGAACCCTCATCTACAGACCCCCGGACCCCGACCACAGTTCAGCGATTCCATCGCTGACTTCCGTCAGCACACACGCCATCGCCTCCACGGACTACATCCTCCTCGGGGACCTGAACTTCCACCTCGAGAACAACAAGGACACCAACTCCACCACCCTGATCGACAACCTCGCCACCCTCGGACTCAGACAGCTCGTGACTACACCCACCCACGCCGCCGGCCACACGCTAGACTCCATCTTTTCCGCAAGCCCACACGTCTCCTTCAACCACACCTCCGAACCCCACTGGACTGACCACCACTGCATCCACCGCACCGAACAAATGCCTCGCCGCTGCTGGAGCAGAGTCACGGAAGACCAGCTAACCACAACCCTCGCCCTGAGCCCACCCGCCGAACCCTCCGACCCCGACACCGCCGCCCGCAACCTCAGACAGTGGATCGACGACTGCGCCAACACCTCGCCCCGCTCAAGAATCCGCCCAACAGCCACACCAGCAGGAAAGCCACCTGGTTCACCGAAGACCTCCAGGCCTCCAAACGAACATGCCGAAAACTGGAGAAGATCTGGCTCCACGAACGGACAGCGGACAGCTACGCCGCCCACAAGAGCGCCACCCGCAGTCACCATCACCTCATCAGATCCGCCAAAAGGGCCTCACTCAAAGACCGCCTAGACAACAACGCACACAACAGCAAAGAGCTCTTCAACATCGTGAAGGAACTCTCCAACCCCAGCTCCAACACCAACGACATCCAGCCGTCGCGAGACCTGTGCGACTCACTGGCCACCTTCTTCCACCGCAAAATCGCCGACATCCACGACAGCTTTAACACCATGACCGCTCCGGCAACCACCGAGACCACTGCCCCCACAACCACCAACCGCCTGCTCTCCTGGACCAACATCAACGACGAGGACACCAGCGAGATCATGAACACCATCCACTCCGGTTCACCGCTAGACCCGTGCCCTCACCACATCTTCAACAAAGCCAGTACAGCCATCGCGCCCCATCTCCGGAAAATAATCAACATCTCCTTCGAGACAGCAACCTTCCCGGAAAGCTGGAAGCACGCCGAGATCACCGCCTTACTCAAGAAACCCAAGGCAGACCCCAAGGACCTCAAGAACTTCCGACCCATCTCTCTGCTCCCGTTCCCCGCGAAGGTCACCGAGAAAATCGTCAACAAACAACTGACCCGCTACCTCGAGGAGAACAACATCCTGGACCCTTCCCAGTCTGGCTTCCGCAGCAACCACAGCACCGAAACCGCCCTCATCGCCGCCACCGATGACATCAGGACCCTGCTAGACAACGGAGAAACAGCAGCCCTCATCCTCCTGGACCTATCAGCCGCCTTCGACACGGTCTGCCACCACACACTACGAACACGCCTTCACGACGCCGGGATCCAAGAGAAGGCCCTGGACTGGACCACAATCTTCCTTTCCGGCAGAACACAAAGCGTCCGCCTCGCCCCTTCCGATCCAAGGCCACCAAGATCATCTGCGGCGTACCCCAAGGCTCCTCCCTCAGCCCAACGCTGTTCAACATCTACATGGCACCCCTCGCCCACGTCGCCCGACAGCACAACCTCAACATCATCTCCTACGCCGACGACACCCAGCTGATCCTCTCCCTCACCAAAGACCCTCACACCGCCAAAGCCCACCTCCACGAAGGAATGAAGGCCGTCGCCGAATGGATGAGGACCAGCCGCCTGAAGCTGAACTCGGACAAGACGGAGGTCCTCATCCTTGGTTCCAACCCTTCAGCCTGGGATGACTCCTGGTGGCCAACATCACTGGGAACAGCCCCGCCACCCACCGACCACGTACGCAACCTAGGGGTCATCCTCGACCCCACCCTCTCCATGACTAAGCAGGTCAACGCCGTTTCCTCATCCTGCTTCAACATCCTCCGAATGCTCCGCAGGATCTTCAAGTGGATCCCCACCGAAACAAGAAAAACAGTCACCCAGGCCCTCGTCACCAGCAGGCTGGACTACGGAAACGCCCTCTACGCAGGAACGACGGCTAAGCTCCTGAGACGGCTGCAACGCATCCAGAACGCCTCTGCACGTCTTATCCTCGACATCCCCCGACGCAGCCACATCACACCCCACCTGAGAGACCTGCACTGGCTCCCTGTCAACAAGAGGATAACCTTCAAGCTCCTCACCCACGCACACAAAGCACTCCACAACTCCGGACCAGCCTACCTCAACAGACGACTCAGCTTCTACACCCCCACCCGCCAGCTCCGCTCGACCAGCCTCGCCCTCGCCACAGTCCCCCGCATCCGGAAACGACCGCCGGCGGCAGATCCTTCTCCCACCTCGCCGCCAGACCTGGAACACCCTCCCCACCAACCTCCGACAGACCCAAGACCTACTGGCCTTCAGAAGACTCCTCAAGACCTGGCTCTTCGATCAGTAGCAGCACCACCCCCCTCTTCCCCCAGCGCCTTGAGACCCTCGCGGGTATGTAGTGCGCTTTATAAGTGACATGATTGATTGATTGATTGATTGATCCGTGTCGAAGATGCATTGTGCAGCCGAAGCAGTGTGTTGGTGCCAAGATGCAGCGAGGATGCTTTGTGAGGTCCTCCACTGTTGAGGAACCTGTTGATGAGGGCTTGCAATGTGAGTTCTTCCAACCGAAGATGCATCACACGGTTGTGGTGATGCGGAGTCTGGTGTTGAGAGCCTACGCCGCGGATGTGTCACGCAGTGGCAGTTCTGATGAGGTGGCGTGCTCACGCAAAGGTGTTGAGGCATCGGTTCTGTTTGGGGTTGCCCCACACAGCAGAGAAGATATGTCAATTCCGCTGGGTCCACAGAGGCTGGCAGAACACCTTAGGCTTACTTCTATGGGTTTAGGACTGGGGTGGCACCACTTGGCAGGGTAGACTCACAGATGTCAGAGTCCAGGTGCTGTGGTTGAGGTTGTTGGAGCCTTCTGTCCTTGAGGCTCAAGTCAGGAGGCCAGCCAACTAGCCCTTGGAGTCACTTTGGGGTCCTGTGTTCAGCAGATGCAGTTCCAGTCCTTCTCACCCAGGCAGCAGGTCAGCACAGCAGAGCAGCAGTCCAGCAGAGTGACAGTCCTTTCAGCAGCACAGCAGTTCTTCTTCCTGGCAGAGTATCCACAGGTCCAGAAGTGTACTGAAGAGTTAGTGTCTGAGGTCCAATATTTATATCTAGTTATGCCTTTGAAGTGGGAGAACCTTCTGCAGGCTTGCCTTTGAAGTGCACAGGTGCCGTGCCTTCCTTGCCCTGGCTCCAGACTAACTACAGTGGTTGCAGTCCTTTTTGTGGAGGTAGGACACAGCCTATTCAAGTGTAAGTGGGGCTGTGCCCAGCTCCTCCCTCCCATCCTGCAAGTGATGGTCCATCCAAGCACATCTAAGCTCCCTATTGTTTGTGGCTGTGTAGGAGGAATACACAAAGCCCAACTGTCAACTAGACCAGTCATGTGACCCAGAGACAGGCTGCAGGCACCAAATGGCTAAGGCAGAAAAATGCCAACTTTCTAAAAGTGTCATTTTCAAAATTGTAATTTAAAATTCGACTTCACCATGAGTAAGGATTTTTCATTACAGTTCCAAAGATACCAAATATGAATTGGTTACCTGTTCCCATGAGGAAATTACAGCTTATTAAATGTCATAAGGTAACTCCAATGTTATCGTACAGGAGAGGTAGACTTTGCAGTAGTGGAAAAACAATTTAAGAGTTTTTCATCACCAGGACATGGAAAACTTAAGAGTACATGACCTACTTTTTAAATACATTGCACCCTGCCCATTGGTTTATTTTGCCAGTTCGAAATGGCAGTTTAAAATTGCACACACACGCTGCAATGGCGACCTGGGACATATTTTGTAGGGCTACATAAGCAGGTGGCATAATTGGTGCTGCAGACCCATTAGTAGCATTTAATTCACAGGCCCTGGGTACATGCAGTACCACTTTACTAGGGACGTATAGGTAAATTAAATAGGCAAATTTGGTGTAAGCCAATTTTACCATGTTTTAGGAGAAAGTACATGCACTTTAGTGCTGGTTACGAGTGGTAAGGTGTGCAGAGTCCTAAAAGCCGACATAAAAGGGTTCAGAAGAGTGAATGCAAAACATTTGGGGGTGACCCTGCAGAAAGGGCCAAGTCCAACACGACCCCTCTCCAGCCAAAAGCCAGGGTAGAATAATCAATACCTTGATGGGCTTCCCTACTTTGGTGATAGAACATGGACGAAGGCCCTTTTATGCAGGGGCACTTGTCAGTTCTATGCCTCTCTGAACTTAGTTAGATTCCTCTGTCTACACTCTCCTGAGCCACTGCCCTGACCCTTCGGGAACCCTTCTTTTTTTTTTTTTTATAATTTCTTTATTGAATTTTTGTGCAATAACAAACAAAAAAGAAAAATAATTAAAGGAATCCCCAAAAGAACAGAGACAATCTACAGCCAATATCTTATTCCCATGACATTCATAAACCGATACATCATGGTTCCCTGAAAGAAAGATTAAGGAATAGCAGTACAGTGCAGCATACAAATCAATAATCACATGGTGGGTCGAGCTGAGCACACTTCTCCCCCGTTTCCCCTCTCTGTGTGGAGTCAATGTTTGTGGTGAATTGGATGTGCTGTGTCACCAAAGGCAGGTTCACGGCCAGGGGTGTGCATTCAGGGGGTTCTTGCCGTCATGTAGAATTCAGCCTGAGCTAGTGCCGTCTGCCTCCAGTGCCGCCCTCTTCATTATGTATAGGGCCCAGAAATTCTTTGGTCTGTTACGTGGTGGTAGCAAGTCGCTATAATTTTCTGTTTGGGTGCAGCAGTATAGCATATCTTTTGACCACTGTCCGAGTGTGGGCGTTGGGCCACGCATCCAGCAAGTCGCAAAGCATCTCCTGGCTAAGAGGAGCGCCATGTCAACCAGTCGTCTAAGGGACAAAGGGAGAGACTTTGAGTACCCCAACAAGGCCAAGAACGGGTCAGGGTCGAGAGTCAAGTCCGTTAACTTACTTATCTCCACGAATACATGGCTCCAGAAATCAGCTACCCCTCGACAAGTCCAGGCTACATGGATAAAGTCCGCAACCAATTCCCCGCATCTGTCACATTTAGGATCTTCGCGCAACCCGTAGCGATACAGGCGCTCCGGTGTGTAGTAGACCCTGTTCAGAAATTTAAAGTGAACTAGCCTGTGGCAGCCGTTCAACGAGACCCTTTTGGTGCTCATGCAACAGTATAGCCATTTGTCATCCGTAATTTCTACTTGCAGGTCCCTCTGCCAAGCTAGTCGCGGCTTAGTATATTCCCCGCCTCTCGCAGACAGCGAGATATTATAAAGTTTGGATACCAGTCGGGCAGGGGATTGCGCCTGATGACTGCGGTGAGGGCAATGAAGTCAGGGGGTTCAGCCATATCCTCCCCCAGCATCTCCCGCAGTGCGTGACGAACTCTAAAAAATTGGAAGTGTGCCAATGTTGTAGACAGGTCCTCCCCCTATCACCTCTCCCCATTGGCGTACAGTACCGTCCGAGAAAAGATCCCCCACAGTTTGAATGTTCAGCGTCTGTAGCGCAGTCACGACCCCTCTGTCCCTACACGGGGTGAGCCACGAGCACCAGTCAAGCCTGGTCACCGGGGAGTATAATATATTGCCCGCTTGCGCAGCCAAGAGTGAATTCCAGGCATGCACCACCGAATTGAGGGAATCCATGATACCAGTGCGTCGATCGGGGGGGCCAAACAGCAGTGAGGGAAGCGGTCTAGGGGCAGCAACGATAGTTTCAATCCGCGCATGGGGTATGTTTGTGGGGCCATGTATCCAGTAATAAGCATGCGAGCTCTGGGCGACTCTATAATATAGTTCCAGATCTGGGGCACCAAGTCCCCCCATGGAGTATGGCAGCGTCAGTATTCGCCATGCCACTCGCGCCTGCTTGCCCGCCCAAGCCAGGCGAATCAATAGGGATTGAAGGCGTTGGAAGAAGGGCCGAGCAAGAACCATCGGGATATTTGTAAAGAGAAAGAGGAATCGCGGTAGCACAACCATTTTCATCAAGGACACCCTTCCCAAGAATGACAGCGGGAGGCGTATCCAACGATCTATGTCATCCTCAAGCCGTGACATGGCTACTCCGTAATTCTCCCGTAATACGACCTCCGAGTCAGTATGTAGTCGGATCCCCAGATACCACACCGCTTCCGTGGACCAGTGCAGAGGGAACTCGGGTTCAAATGGCACCGTGGCGGGAGTGAGGGGAAACATAATGGACTTGTTCCAGTTAACTTTTAAACCGGACAGGGAGCCAAAGCGGACCACCTCTCTCAGAACCGGGGACAGATTGGCCTCAGGGTTCCGGACATAAAGTAGCGTATCGTCTGCATATGTGGAGACGATTAGCCGGTAATTGGGAAAGCGGATACCTCTGTGGTCGTGATATTCCCTCAGAGCACAAGCTAAGGGTTCCGCAATCAGGGCATAGAGTATGGGGGATAGAGGACATCCCTGTCTTGTGCCCCTCGAAACCCTGATCGGGTCAGTGACCAGTGAGCCAATACGAACGCGCGCCGTGTGTGAGAAATACAGCACGTTAAGGAGTTGTAAAAAGGCCTCACCGACCCCCATACGTCTGAGGACCTGCCTCATAAAGGGCCATTCGACAGAGTCGAATGCCTTTTCCATATCCAGGAACACAGCGATGGCTGGTACCTCCGACCTAGTATGTTGTAAAGCAGCAAAGACAGTGCGCAGGTTGTACGTTAGGTTCCTGCTGGGGACGAAACCGGCCTGTTCCGGGGCCACCAAAGTCGTGACCATCGGCATCAGACGGTTCGCGAGGATTTTTGCAAACATTTTTGCATCCACATTCATTAAAGACAGGGGCCTGTATGAGGCACATTCATCGGGCGGCTTTCCCGGTTTGAGGATAGCCACAAGTATCGCCTCTCGCATGGTTGGTGGCATTTCTCCCGTGATACACATGTCTTCAAATAGTGTAGTCAAATGCGGTAGCAATAGGTCAAGGAACGTCCTATAAAAGGTGACCGTGAGGCCATCACTACCCGGCGCACTGGCTGCCCGCATGCCAGAGAGCGCCAGTCTGATTTCATCCCGTTCAATTGGGCGCATCAGAAAGTCTCGATGCCAATCAGAGAGCCATGGGAGCTTTATGTGTGTCAGATAGTCGAGAATCTGGTCATCCGAACTATTGCCTCTGTTGGAGTAGAGGTCCGCATAATATTGCCTAAAGGCTTCGGCCACCTGGGTATCCGTTAATGGGAGTTCGCCTGTCTGCGGTTTAAGTTCCGGTATCGCTGTGCTGTCCTTACGTGACCTAAGGAGTTGTGCCAAGACCGCTCCCGGTCGCTCACTCTCTCCATAATTGCGGGCCGTAGCGTATTTCCCTAGATGCTTTATCTCAGCATCGGCTGTCGCATGATATTCTTGAAGAGTCTGCGCTATCTCAGCGTCGAGCTCTGTGTTCACACACTCTATCCGGGAAGCCTCTAGTGCCTTAATCTTGCGTTCTAGTTCAGTCAGTCTATTCCTGATCGATTTGAGAACACCTGCGTGCTTGGAAATAGTAACGCCCCGTATGTAGACTTTGAAAGTCTCCCATATAGTCTGGAAGGAGTCGACCGTCCCCAAGTTAATTTCGAAAAATGTCTCAATAGCCAAAGTAAGCTCCTCTTTGAAAACCGCATCCATAAGGGAATGAGGCGGGAACCTCCACATAAAGGGAGGGATCCGTTGTTTGGTGGATGCGAGTGTCAGGAGCAGGGGTGAATGATCGGAGTAAGTGCGAGGGAGAATCGTGCAATCCCGGATGCGTGACGTTAGGCTGTCCGAAGCAAACCAGTAGTCAATTTGCGTGTGAACGTTATGATAGGCCGAATAGTGAGTAAAGCCCCCTCGTCCTGCGTGTCGGAGTCGCCAGACATCCCGCATGCCCAGCTGAGTCAAAGATGCCTCCACCATTCTAGCCGATGCCGAGGGCAGCCTGTCTGGTCCGTCCGATCTATCCCGCATCGGGTCCCTGACGAAGTTAAAATCCCCCCCCCATAGAGTCTGCCCTTGGGCGTAAGTGTGAGATAGTGTTGTCAATTCATCGTAGAAGGCTGGGTGATCATAGTTAGGGCCATATACATTTAAAACGAATAGCTCTAAGCCCCTACCGCTACATTTAGAGAGGGCATACCGCCCATCCCTGTCTGTCTTCAGAGGCGTCAATAGAAGTGACCCCCTCGGGTTAACCCACGTCAATACGCCCCTAGCATGAGTGGTAAAGCCTGCCGCGTGGATATTACCCCGTAATCCCCTGGTGTTCAATATAGGACTATCGGTCGGGAGATGCGTTTCCTGCAATAGAGCCACGTCCACCCTGTGTCTATACAAATAGCTCAATATTCCACGGACCTTCCTATGATCATTGAGGCCTCGAACATTCCAAGTAAGCAGGGTCAAAGAGTCCAAGGGCATATCATGTCTTATCGTAGCTGTGTCAGTCATCTGGGAGAGTGTCGTCCGCTATCCACACCTTTAATCTTATCAGTGCTGCTCTGCAATGTTGCTGCATGTCGTAAGCTGTCTCAAACTTAAACACATTTAAAAACCATCTCAACATGTTCCCACCCCCGCCCACATCAGGCCAACTAGAACACGGCCCATATCAATCAAAGGCCTCCCACTAACGTTCTGGCAATTGTTGGAAATGTCAATAATATCATACTGTGTCAGAACCTGAAGCAAACCCAGCCCCTCTCCCCCACCCACGCCTGCCCGTCCCCAACTTGCCCGCGGTGCCCCCCACCCTCCATAAAATCCCTCCCTCCCCACCCTCCCGTCCCGCAAAACCAAACATTTCTAGTGCGATGCACATAGGGGTGGATGTAGCTCACTAGATAAGGATACACAATTGAAGAAATTTTAAAGACAAGGCCCTGCCGAAGGCAATCTCCGCAGCTCGGAACTTAAATCTCTTGCGGCTGCCAGTTATCTTAGGAGCCCAGTGCTGCGAGGACATCCCACATTCACCTCCCGCACTCCCGATGTGTCTCACTTGTCTAGTATGGGCATCGGAAGGCACCTAGTCCTGTTCGTCCAGATGGCCGCCCACAGCCCCCTCAGTCGGCTGAGTCTCTGTGTCGATCCTCTTCTCCTTCATCCATTCTTTCAGTGCCTTCTGCAGGGCTTTTGGGTCCGTAAAAATGTTAGATCGGCCCTGCCTATTAACCCTGAGTTTCGCGGGGTATAGCATGGCGTAGTTTACCCCCATGTCACGGAGTTGCCTCTTCATGGGTACAAACTGTCTGCGAGACTCCTGGACCCGGGCTGTAAAGTCAGGGAACAAAGATATCGTTGACCCTTCATAGCGCAGCGGTTGTTTCTCCCGGGCCAGTTTCAATGCGGTGTCTCGGTCCCTGTAATTGAGCAGTTTGGCTATGATCGGCCTTGGGGCTGCTCCAGGTGCCGGGCGTGGGCCCAGAGAGCGATGTGCCCTTTCTACCACAAACATATTTGAGAAAGAGGCTTCTCCCAGTAATGACTTCAGTAGCCCCTCCGTAAAAAGCTCCATATTACCAGTCTGGGTTGTCTCTGGCAGGCCCGTGATGCGGAGATTGCAGCGCCGAGAGAGCGCCTCTAGATCCTCTGTTTTGTCCTGTAGGACCTGCAGGACTCTGCCCATTTGTTTATGTTTGGTATCTAATGCTGTCTGAGCCTCCTCCGTCTCTGTCAGTCTACGTTCTGACATATCGAGCTTCTCGGTGTGCTTGTCGAGACGTTCGGCCATGCGGTCCATCCGGTAGGACAGGGCATCCAGTTTCGTGCCCAGAGAGGTAATACCCCCCTGAAGGTTCTTCTCCATGGTCAACAGTAGCCCTCGGAGATCCTGGTGTGGGCCGGTCCTGGTCGCGAGCTCCAGCTTCGGCGGCGCCATCGCTAGACTTGGAGCGTTTCTGCTCGAACGACAATTTAGTTTGTGCTCTGTCCACTCGCCCCATTATAACTTCCCGGTCGCTGCTGCCGCTGCATGCGCTATTCCCGCGCTCCTCAGGGCCGAGTGAGAGCTCACCTTATTGCACTCTCACCCCTCTTCTGGGTATGGCCTACCTCACCGGGGCAATCTCTCCAGTGATTATCCTGTGAGATGTTGTAGTCCAGGAGGGTGGTGAAGAATAACAGCAAGTGTAAGCCTGGTGTAGCCCCCGCTGCAGAAACAAAGGGAGCTTCCCACCGCTCAAGCCCGCGGGCCTCAGCCAGACCAACTGCTATGGCTCAGGTAGTTGGGAACATCACCACGCCATTCAAGGCGTCCCATACCAAAGCGTCACCAGTGTCGCATGGGATTTCCTGCAGGTCCCCCCCCCTTTCCAGAGGGCGATTTCGTGCAGTAGTGCACCTTGTCCCCATTAAATGTCACGGTCGAGTAAGGCCCCAGAGCTGTACGCTGTTCCCAGTGTCCATAGATAGCCCCACCAGGTCGGCCTCGGTGTATAAGGGCCTGCGTGCTCCCCCTCCCAGGGTAGGTGTCGTGTGTTGGTCGGCCCTCCTAGGAGCTCAGGGTCCAGCCCGTATATGTCTTGGAGCTGGAAGCCCCCCTCCGCAAGTGGGCCCCTCAACCAGGCCCTCCAGAGGTCAGCCGGATCGTCATTGCTGCCGATGCCCAGCTCTGCGGGGGGCCGGCGCACCAGAGTACAGCCCTGCCGCCTGACGGGCCGCACGGCGCTCTGTCGCCGATCCGGTGCTTCACTCACCCAGCTCCAAGCTGCCCGATCAGTCCGTATGTGAACTCAGCGCTGCCCGACTCCAGGGCAGTCTCCGATGTCAGCGGGTGTCTCGCGTCCACCTGGGCCCCACCTACATGCCAGCTGCAATGTCCGGCCCAGTCCACAGTGTCGGGGCTCCGCGAGCCGAAGCAGTCCGCTACGGTCACCTCACCGCGCCGGTCCCAAGGTGTTCCGGGCCTCTGCGCAGAGCGTTGCTGGCTCGCGGTCAACCCTGCCTGCCGCAGTCGGCCCGTCTCCGCTCTCTCCACTACTGTGGGTCCCGGCTTTTCAGGCCCGGCCCGCTTAGTGCACGGATCTGTTCGCGGCACTCCCAGGATGTCACGCAGTGCGCCGACCTTCACTCCTCCGCTTCCAGGCAGTCCGCCAAGCTCAGGGCTCACAAAAATGTTCCCCGGTCAGTGCTGCAGCTGCAGGATCATTAACGGATCTTTGTTCCGATTTACGGAGCTATCGGCTCAAGCGGCCATCTTGGTCGCGTGCTAGCTCCGCCCCCTTCGGGAACCCTTCTTCTCACCTGTGGACCCCATCTGTGTAGCACCTAACCTTGAATTGCTCACAGATGCATCCGAGTAGACAGACAGTACCACTGTGACCAACAAGGTTATGTGGCCCACTCCGCCCCTTGGATCCGACTTCTGTCCCCAACCCAAGGAAAACTCTGGCCATAAGGACAACAACCAACAGAGGCCACTGACAGCTGTTAGTGTCAAGATCCAGGCCCCAGGCCATCCAGGGTTCACTGACCTCTGCGTTTCTCAGAGTGGGGGGCAACAGCCCCGGGTGTTAGGCAACCAGCTTCCACTCTCCCTTCCACCAGTTCTGGGGTAGTATCCTGAGACTGGTCTCTCAGCCCAAGGTCTGTACCCTGATGCTGAACAGCGGTCGGGGAGTGAAGTGGGAGAAGCTTCTACAGGCTTGCCTTTCAAGAGCACAGGTGCTGTGCCTTCCTTGCCCTGGCTCCAGATTAACATCAGTGGGTATGCATTTGTTTGTGTGGAGGCAGGACACAGCTTATTCAAGTGTAAATGGCGCTGTGCCCAGCTCCTCCCTCCCATCCTGCCAGTGATGGCCCATCTAGGCACTTCTAAGTTCCCTATTGTGTGTGACTGTCTAGGAGGTATACACAGTCCAACTGTCAACTACACCAGTCATGTGACTTGCAGGAAAATGCCAACTTTCTAAAAGTGTCATTTTCAAAATTGGAATTTAAAATCTGACTTCACCATGAGTAAGGATTTTTCATTACAGTTCCAAAGACACCAAACATCGACTGGTCACCTGTTCCCATGTGGAAATTACAGCTTATTAAATGTAATAATGTAACTCCAATGTTATCCTATTGGAGAGGGTCGCCTTGCAGTAGTGAAAAACAAATGTAAGAGTTTTTTTATTACTAGGACATGCAGAACTTAAGAGTACATGTCCTACTTTTAAAATACATTACACCCTGCCCATTGGACTGTCCAGGGCCTATCCTAGGGGTGGCTTGTATGTATTAAAAAAGAAGGTTTGGACCTGGCACAAGGTTTATTTTGTCAGGGTGAAATGGCAGTTTAAAACGGCACACAAAGGCTTCAATTGCAGATCTGAGACATGTTTAAAGGGCTACTTAAGTGGGTGGCATAATCAGGGAGGCCCTCTAGGAGCATTTCATTTACGTACCCTGGGTACATGCAGTACCACTTTGATGGACACGTACAAGTAAATTAAATTGGCCAATTGGGTGTAAGCCAGTTTTACCATGTTTTAAGGAGAAAGCACAAGCTCATTAGCGCTGGTTGGCAGTGGTAAAGTGTGCAGAGTCCGAAAAGCCAACAAAAACAAGTTCAGAAAACTGGAGGGTGAAGGCAAAAGGTTTAGGGATGAACCTGCAGAAAGGGCTAAGTCCAACATATACAGTCAATATCACTTCTCCAAATGGAGTAGCGTAGCAGGGTGTGGGACTGTTATCACGTGAGGTTAGACCACAAGAACAGTTATACAAAAGGAAGGATACCTTCCATGTAATAATTTACGTTAACAACAGATCAGAAGGAAGCAAATCAATTTATCATCATAGTATAATTCAATACAAGTGTCTATACATTTTCCATCCATTTATATTGTCATGTTAACTTTTTATCATACACAAGAAAAGACACTATGGCCCTAATTACAATGTTGGGCGGATCGTCCCCGGCAGGCTGTCAGTGGCGATCCGTCTGACATCGGAAGCAGCGGACCGAAGTCCGCATTACGATGTGGTTGGTCAGACCGCTGCAGCCTGGGGGAAAGACCGAAGCCTACGACAGTATCAGAGATCCCGTCGGGGTGTCAGTCAGACAGATAATCCCTAAATGGCAGTGGTGCCTGCTCAGGCACCGCCGTCAGGATTAAGATGTCAGTTTCCGACAGCCTTTCCATGTCGGCCTTTCCGACATGGAAAGGCTGCTGGAAAGTGACCGGGGGGCCCTAGCAGGGCCCCTGTCCCTCCGCATCCTCCGCTTTGAGGCCTGGGGGGCACCTGTGGTGCCCCCCTCAAACATCCATGCCCCGCGTGGCAGGTACCGCATGGTAACTGCCACACGGGGCATGGACACTTTATAAGTGTATGTTTTCTATTGAGGCTTGTGCTGCAGCCAGCAGCACAAGCCTCAATAGAAAATATACACTTTCCGACCGCCGTGAAGGCGGTCGCATCGTAATAATGAAAGAGGGACCGCTGACTCCTTGTCGGGCGGTCCCGATGTCAGTCGGACGCTCGTCCTAAGTTGTTTGTAGCCTGCATGTATGAGTTGTTTGTGCTGCTTAGAGCCAGTAGATCTTGATGCTCGGATGACATTGATGTCAGTGAGCTGTAGCGAGTATTTGGAGTGAGTGTGCCTTGAAGAAAGTTGGAGAAGCATGTCTGTTTTGGGCGAGCAGCGGCTCGCGTTGTCTGCTCTAAGGTATTGTGGTCCAGAGTGTAGCAAAGTCGATTGGGGCTGTTGTTTTCGTCACGTTATGAAATAAGACAGTGTGTGCACTCTCTCATTATTGCGGAGAGACATGGAGCTGGGAGCTTTGTGTGCCGTGCGCATTGACGTCATAGCTGAAGAATCAGGGGACGTGGACCAATAAAGCTCAGGAACATGACTCAGGCAGCTAATCAAAATATGTGCAATCTGCTGATTATATTATATGGATTTATTATATTTATTAAAAATATATATTTTTTAGAATAGCTTTATACGTGGCTACATAATACATGCTGGCTTACTGACATTGGATGCGTATATATACTATTTAAATACAAATTGGTCATCATCATTTATGTACTACATAATGCAAAAATGCATAAATATCAAATACAAATTTATAATAGTTTTGCAACTGAAAATATATAATTCAGTCAGCCAATACGTATTTTGTAGCTCCTCAGGCCACTTTATCCAGGCTATTGGAACTACAGTGAGATTCCACCTAACTGTAAATGTTAGTAGAGACTTCAGAGCAATGGTTTTATCCTTTGAAGACTTAAGACAAATACATTGTCTCCCAAAAGTTAATCCTCGTTATTTTGCATATAACGTTCAATCTAGCACTCAAATCACACAACCTTTTGTACCGGTAAAGTTTTCTTGGAGGAGAATCTCTACCGAATTGATTGACCTGTTCAGTTGAATCAGGTTAATCTTGAATTGCTTAGGTTGAATCTTTCTTATTCCCATACACTGAAATATCCATCTTCTTAAGTCCAAAACCATGAGGACCTAATTAATCAGTTGGAAAGCAGCTAGTGTAATAATGGTGTGATAGAAATGTTTTCATGAGGCATACCTGTGAACAACGTATTATAAACATTTGTAAAATAATCAAAGTTTTGATTTAAAAGAACAATAAGGAACAACCACAACTCAACAGACAATATTTTGGTTGAAGGAGGTGAAAGAAGCTGTATGTTTAGGGCATCCCATGCATTCATAGTTAGGTTACCATTTTTCGTACCTATAGTAAGAAAAATGTGGATTTGCTAAATCAAAAAAGAACCTAAAAAAAGCCCTTTGAGATTATACAGTCATGTAGGTGCAGGGCCTCATCCTACCCAGATGGAAATATTCTTTTTTTTTTAGTTCAAATGTTTTATTGGTTTTCTAAAAGAGAGAAAAGAAAAAGAACAAAGTAAAACACCAGAATGAACCTCTTATCAAGGTTAATACAGCATGTAAATACAAAAAGGTTCACTTATAATAGCATAACATGAAAAGATTGTCACAATGAAACACAATGGATCTAACCTCTAGAGATCTAGAAAAAGAGAAAAAGAGAGAAGATTAAGATGAAGAAAGGGAAATAGAAAGGAGCGAAAAGACGAGAGAAGGGGAGACCTAGAGACAGATACCGCAAATTTCCTATGCAGTTGTAGGCACAAGAGTAATCCATTAACGACATATGTACTATGTAGCATAAATATAATACAAAATACAACCTGTACATAGGGAATAAATCAAAATTATACAGCCGGGTTGGTTACAATCTCACGGAGGTTTATGAGAGTCAAAATAATTGTCCAACGAGTTCCACATCTGTCTGGATGAGGGTTTCCAAGGAGAGTTTTGTAAAGCAATGTTGTCTGCACCCCTGAGGTGAGTAATCCAATTTAACCAACACTGATAGGAAGTCTTGCTAGTGTCTTTCCAGTTGGTAAGAATCATTTTCACAGCAGAAGTTAATAGAAGATCGAGGAGAGCTTTATCAGAGTCAGAATCCAAGTCTACCCTTAAAAAAGCCATTGGTAGGGTAGAGAATTCTTTAACCAATGTACACTTAAACAATTCAGATAAGAATTCAAAAATCCTATCCCAGAAAGACTTCACAGCCGAACAATGCAGGACAAGATGGGCTAAGTCCCCTGTTTCTTGGTTACAGTTCCAACATGAAGCATCGTCCCGACACCCTAAAGAAAATAATCGGGCAGGAGTCCAGAAGGCTTTATGTAAAAGCCAATATTTGGTTTGAGAAAGCACTGGAGATATCTTATTGCGTGAGACAGAGTTCCATAGTGTAGACCATAATGGTTCGGATAGTGGAACTGAAGAGTCTAGATCCCAGTATGTTACAGTCTTATTATTGAGGTTCGAGGTTTTGGGACGGAGGAGTTTATATATCTGGGAGACCTGGTGACCTAATTTGTTTATTTTTGACACAAACGATGGCAATGATGGTTGTTTAGTGGATAATTTGGATTTTGACATAGCAGCTTTTACTTTCAGAAAGTTGTAAAATTCAATATCGGCTAAATTATATCTAGTTTGTAGGTCTGAAAACGTAACTGGGTATGAGGCATCCTCCAGCTGACAAGTGAAAAAGACACCATTCTTAACACAAGAGTCAAAGGTTAGGCTTTTGCCTTTGTAGAGTATTCTACTATTGTACCATAATGATTCCAATTTAGAACCTTTAATACTGATCTCCAAGTGTTTATCTATCTTTAAGAGTGCTAGTTTAGTATTCCTAAAAATAGACTTAGAGCTAGCTGGATAAAGGCGATTGGTTGTAAGGAGTGAAAGAGGGTTCAAATTGTTAAGGATAGCTTTCTCTACTTCCAACCATACAGGTATGTAATCAGCAGGGGGCGAGATCCAATATAAGACCTGTTTCGCTAGAAAAGCAAACTGGTATAATCTAAAATCTGCAAGATTCACACCACCCAATGATTTGTCAAGCCGTAGTTTTTTAATGCTGATCCGTGCTCTTTTCCCTCGCCAAAGGAATTTAGTGAGAAGGCTATCCAGCTTATGATGAAAGTCGGCTGTCAAGAAAAGCGGTAGCATACCGATAAGATAATTAACTAAAGGGGCGACCATCATTTTTATAGTTTCAATTCTCCCCCACCAAGTGATACATTTCGGAGACCATGAGTCCAGAAGTTTTTTGATTTTATCTAGTGTTAATTTCTCGTTCTGGTGCAGAGTGTCTATAATGTTGTTATCAAATTCGATTCACAAATATTTAATATAACCTGATTGCCACGTTAGACCAGATTTCCCCAAAGCTCACGAGTACAATGTACATTTAAAGGTTTAACTTCTAATTTATCTCTGTTAAGTTTATACCCAGAGTGAACGGAATATACCGTGATTGTATCCATCAGGGCTGCAATTGATGTGTCCGGTTGTTCTGTCACTATTAAGATATCGTCTGCATAAGCGGCTAATTTAATTCGAATGCCATTAATGTCCACCCCTTAATGTTCGAGTTTAGTTTAATATCCTGGATAAGGGGTTCCAGTGCCAATAGGAACAAAGAAGGAGACAATGGACATCCCTGTCTGGTACCCTGGTGAAGAGAAAAGGATTCAGATAGGGAGCCATTAACAGCAATACGGGCCGATGGTTTCAAATAAAGAGACATTACCATATTGATGTAAGCCTCGCCTAGGTTGAACGAATGCATGCAACGGTCTAAAAAAGCCCAGGAGACCCTGTCAAAGGCCTACTCGGCATCTAGTGTGACTGCGATGGATGGCTCTGTTTTGGTTGCGGCAGATTCTAGAATATGACATAACAAGCGTGTATTATCGTTAGACATGCGTGTACGAAGGAATCTGACTTGAGAGTTACTTATCAATTTTGGAAGTACAGAGTTGAGTCTGACAGCAAGAATTTTTGCATAGATTTTGCAATCCACATTGATGAGGGATATAGGTCTATAATTTTTCGGCAGAGCCGGGTCCTTCCCTTCTTTCGGTATGACTATTATATTAGCTTCAGACATAGAATCTGACGTCGTCCCTGTAGTAGCAATATGATTAAAAACTTGTTTCATAGTTGGTTTTAGTTGGTCTAAAAAGCCTTGTAGAACGAAGCCGTAAATCCATCCGGACCGGGGCTTTATTATCTTTCAACGTTTTGACTGATTTTTCGATTTCTGAAATACTAATTTCTTGCCCTAACATAATTGTGTCTTCTTCAGTCAGTTGAGGTAACTTGAGCCTATTTAGATATTTGTTACATTCCATCAGATTAAAATTCTGATCATTCGTGTACAGATCTTGATAAAAAAAATTAAAGGTATTGAGGATGTCTTTATGTTTTGTCGAGTTTGATTATTAGAGTCTTTGATAGACGAGATAACGTGTTGGTTTTGTTTATGTTTAAGGTAGGAAGCAAGCAATTTTCCTGCCTTATTTGCTTCACATAAGTTAAGTGCTTTGAATTTATTGATCCATATACCTGCCCGCTCACTTAATATCTTATTGTATTCATATTTCTTCTGTGTTAATAATATGAGTATTTCAGTATCATGTAATGATGTAAAGTGGGAAGATTCTAAGTTTTTAATCTCTTGTTCCAGTTGGATTAGTCCCTGATTCATACGTTTATTTATTTTTGACTTGATGTCAATTATTATTCCCCTGATAGTGGCTTTTAGCGCATCCCAATGGGTGTTTACGTTGGTTTCCATAATGTTATTATGTCTAAGATAGTCGGAAATGGCATCCACAATCCTCTTTTTATCTTCAGGAGCATTTAAAACGTCATTATTAAATCGCCACCTTTTAGGCACCGGTTCGTTATGACATCCTGCCAATTTAAGACTAATGCACGAGTGGTCAGACACCAACCTGGGGGCTATATCAGAGAGTTCAATTAGTCATGTGTGTGAACCTGAGATGAGAATATAATCTATCCTGGTGTAAGAGTTATGAGGTGTAGAGTAAAAAGTAAAGTCTCTTGTGTCAGGATGTTGGAGGCGCCAAGCGTCTTTGAGGTTAAATTTAGAGCAAATAGTTTGGAGTATGGCGTGAGAGCTCGTAGGATGGTAATGACAGGTTGATTGTCTATCGATTATCGGGTCTAATGGAATGTTAAAATCTCCTGCTACTACAATGAGATCCTCCTGAGGAAGACCTTCTAGGGTGTTAGATACATTAGTCCAAAAGTTTGGGTCGTCAGAGTTAGGACCATAGATATTTACGACATGGATTAGATCCTCTCCCTTCCTCAAGTGGGTCACCAAAAGTCTGCCATCATTGTCATGTGTCTGTGATTCCAACAAAATATTAGATTCTTTTGATATCAATGTGATAACACCTCGTTTTTTTTTGTCAGCCGGGGAACAAGCCATTTGCGAAACCCAGTTGCATCTAATAAGGTTAGTGTCATCTTTTGACAGTTTTGTCTCTTGAAGCAATATGACATCTCCTTTAGTTTTAGCCAAATAATCAAAAAATGTGCGACGTTTAATAGGGTGGTTAAGTCCTTTAACATTTAAGGACACTATGTTAAGGTCTTCAGTTAGTTTATGCATCTTATTATGAGCCATTACATAAAAATACGTATTGCTGGTGTCGCAAGGGTATAAACAAAAGTACCATTGCTGGCCACATGAAGAGGAATGTAAAATGAAAATGTAATCGATAACTTGTATTAGTGAACATTTCAAACGCAACATTTGGGTACATTGCATCAAGAAGAGCTAAACATATCAGATACTCTTGTGAAGTAAACTCTAGAGGAGACCTAAGCGGAGAAAGATTCAGATGAGGAGATAGGATTAGAAAAGAGACAGAGAGGAAGAAGACAAAAAAGAAAAAGAAGAAAAATCTGAGAAAACTGAAGGCACAGCTCAAGCCATTGTGAAAAATATCCTGCACTCCTTGTGCTTCCTCAGCCCTCCCCCCCAGCCCCTCCTCCCTTCCCACCCTTCCCTGAATACCTCGAGTGTAGGAGGTGCGATGGCAGGAGCGTCAAACCGTCTCTCGGAGACAAACCAAGTAGATTAACTTATATCGCAATTCTCCCAGAGTGTCATACAGTGACTGACTAAATTATAGTACTGAGAAAATGACACTCCTTAATAAAGGGGATTATAGGCATATCTAGATGTATTGTACATAAACATGTACCTTGAAGAAGTTGAGCATTTTTACACAATACGAGAACAAAGATTTGAAAAGTTTGAAATAGAAAGGGAGCAGCAACAGATTCATTATTGATGATGCAATTCAACAACATATTCCTCAAATAAAACGACCTTGCAAATGGAGGAGATAAAGGTATATACAACTAGCAACATCAATACACAGAGTAATTACCAACCTTTAAACCGGACATGGAGATGATTTCCTTTTGTTGATGGAAGATTGTGAAGAGTCCATGTCTTGAGTGGGTGGGCCTTCCAGATAGTTCGCAAGATCCCTGGGATCATTGAAATAAAGGTGTCTGCCATTGACCATGATTCTGAACTTGGTTGGACCAACAAAGGAGAACTGAATATTTTTGTCCCTCAGTTTGTCACGTAAGCTAAGGAACCCTTTCCTGATGTCAACAGTGGACTTAGAGTAATCTTGCGTGAAGATAATTTTGTGACCGTTCCAAATAAGTTGACGGTTCTTGCGAGCATGGGAGAGGATAGCTTCTGTATGTTGGTATCTCAGAGGCTTGCATATGATAGGCCGGGTTGTTTGTCTTGAGGAGGATTTAAATGTTGGAATTCTGTGCGCACAGTCTAGTTCCAAGCGTTGGTCGAAGGTTATGCCAGTAAATTTAGGAATCCAATCTTCCAGGAAGGCTATGCATGAACCCGTAGAGTCTTCCGAACCCTCCGGGACACCAAGAATTCGGATGTTGCCTCTCCAATTGCGGTCTTCAAGCTCGGCCGTCTGTCTTAACAGTGTGGATGTCAGGTTCCTCAAGGACTTTATCTCGTTGCATGATTTAGTAGAGATATCCTCCACATCGCTGATTCTTTGTTCTGCCTGTGCCAACCTATTATTGACTGTATTCATGTCTGCTCTGATGGCCGTTATTTCAAGTTGGATAGCGTCCGTAGTTCGTTTGGTAGACTTAGCCAAATCATGGACATCGGCCAATTTTTTAAGGATCATGTCAAGCGTATTGTTAATATCCGGTTTGAGTTTGATTGGAGAGTCAGAGGGTGAGGGTTCACCTTTGTTCCTTTTGTGCTGTAGTTTAGGGTCTCTATCCGCCATAATGCAACTCTCTTCAATGGCCGATGGTGCTTAACTGAAAAGAGTTCTCCTATTAGGAAAAAGCTACTGCGTATAGTGTGGTGGAGGGTGAAGAGATGTACCACAATAGGTAAAGGGCCTCCAAAGAGCAGTAACACAATGGCAACCACTACCCACAGTGATCCGTGATGATCGGCAAATAGAACTTGATAAGCGTATGATTCTCGCAGACCTCGCCAAGAAACAGAGAGAGCAGGCACTGCCTAAACGGGTTAGCAATGTGACACCTTATAACTCTGACAAATCAGTGTACACTAAGGGTAGCAAACTTTTCCGGATGTTTCCAGATCGATGGGTTTAGGCGTGTGCTCTGTTGCGTACTGGCATTGCTGCGACAAGGTACAACCAGAGAATGGCAAAAATTGACAGCTGACAGTAATGGTTAATGTAGATATTCGAATTTCCAGCCTGGCGTTGAGCATAAAGCGAGATCAAACTCTTGACATGGCTCTGACATTGCTAGATCTCGACACAGATCTCGACTCAGCGAATTGCAGCACACTTACAGATTGCCTCGTTTCAAATCAGCGTTCGCTGATAGCCGCCATTTTGCGGGTCAGTATAATATTGGAGAGTGGCCACAAGCAGTGTTAATAAGAGTCATGAATTGAGGCGAGGCACCAGGCATTCATGAAGATCCTACTGGACTGCACAATACTTATGCTGAACGAGGGAAATCCTGGGCACACACAGCTTACAAGGATGGGCACATACAGCACACCGAGCCTACGAGGAATTGTCGAGTCTCAAAACCGCTGGCATTAGAAGGTCAGGCAGATTAACGCCGATCTCGACGATCGTGTCACACTGTATCAGACCTAACGAGAGGGTTTAGTTTACCTTGCCGCTTGTAGAGAACTGCTGCTTTTCGTGCGAGCGGGTGTAAAACATAGTGTTGATGCGCCGCATCAGCAGATCGTATTGGCAGATCGCGCCCGTCAATATTGCGCTTGTAATGTAGGCGCCATTTTGTGTTCCGAACCTCAGCTCTCTGCGGCGATGTAATCACAGTTTTCGCGGTTAATAGGGCATCAAAATCCACAGAGGAGATATCCCCAAAAGCAGAGCGTAGTCCAAAACAGCAATCTTCCACCGCGGTGCTTCAGCTGTCTTCTGAACTCTGGGAAACCAGCATTTCGTCTCCAATCTGACGGAGAGACGGAATCAGGCAGCCATCAGCTCTGCCGTCCAAGCCACGCCCCCAGATGGAAATATTCTGAACAAAATTAGCCAAGACATTTATCTGTAGAGCAAGCAACAAGGAGGTGAGAATTGGATCATGTTTCGCATTTGGAGATGCTTCGGAATGGAATCCGAGAAGTCTTGAAGTAGAATCGCATCTTGGTCTACAGTCATAGTCTTGTTGTGTCTGGATCTTCGAGGCCTCAACCGAGGACGTCTTCTGATCCACTGTCCTTTTTTCCCATTGTAAAATATTCACAAGTTTACCTCTTCTCAGGGTGTGTGACACGATTGTAATATCAAAGCCGTTGATTGACACAAATATCATATCAAAAATATTATGATGTCAATAGTATTGTGAGACAGAATATCACAGGTAAGAATATTGTGTTTTAAAGTTATTTATATCTTTTTTTAATATCGTGTATAGTTTTTGTTTTTAAGTTTTTTCTGTTTGATTAGTTTTTCTCTTATATATTTTTATTATTTTAATTTTAAATATATGTTATAATTTCTTAGTCTAGTTTATATCTTTTTTTATTTGGTAAAATATTTAAAGGTACTTCAATTTCATTTAAATGTATTTATTTATTTGTGTGTTGTTGGGTTTGTAGAGAGAGTGGGAAGTGTTTTAATAATATTTTTAAATTATTTATTGGATAATTAAACAAATAAATTATTTTAAAAAACATTTTAATAGTTAATTGGATAATTGACTTAGTAAATTGTATTTATTTTTAATAGTTTGTATTTTAATTATATTATGTTTTAGGTTTTATGTAATAATTTTATAGGATTATTATTTTTTAAATTGATATGTAATTATATATATATATATATATATATTTGTTTTTATGGGTGTTGGATGTTTAGGGTAGTAAGGTGGGAATTGTTTTAAATATTTTTTTAATGTTCTTAGTTGGTAAAATGTTCACTATAATTGACTGATTTGCATATGGCTGGGTTCAAACTGGAATGGCATGGGGAGAAACAAAACAATGGATTTAGGCCCAGATCTCTGTACTGGGGTGAATGTATGACATTGTTCTGCATTCTGTCCATCAACTGTTGTTTTTGGATGTGTGCTTTTCATGCCACTTTTCACCTGCACAGATATGAGCCATGGCATAAATGGTACTAGGCGGAGAGGGGTAGGTGTATCGGCGTTAATCCGTAGAAGGATTGGACACCATGACCCAGGTGTCCAGATTTACCGCCAAACACCGAATGGAGTGACACTCAGTTTACAGATAGGTCACTACATGAACACTGCGGGACACTGTGCTCGCACTCGTGATAATTGGTAGGTAGGAATTATACCAACCACTGTGTGTAGATAGTGCACCCACTAGGTCCTGAAGAATTGCCACGGATCATATTTGACCAATGTGCATGAAACATGTCGACCTTGAGAGTAGAGCATAGCTCCACTGGACCATAAAGTCAGAGAGCTGCCACTCTTACTGTTTTTTAACAAGGTGGATAGCCAGCCTGAATAAAAGTCTTATTTGGACTATCCAACCTTTTTTAACCACTCTTTTTCACCGCATCTACACCACCTAGACCCCCCTCACACCCACAGCACCAAACGGCAGGAACAAAAGATCTCCGCCAAAGAGCCCCTTTACGGGTGCCCGTCGGGTATTGCAGCGCCGACCCGACAAGGAGCAGGTCCATATGATGAAGCATGACACCTAGCTTGCTGGGTGTGTGAGGACTCTAGTTCCGACAGGGAGGATTCCCGTCCTTCCGCCTATCTATCCGTCCCTCTTGACTGATCTGCAAAAAGTAGGGTCCACACCCTTACCTCTTCAACCCACACTCCTTCGAGGAACAGTATACCTATTGTTACTAATAAATATATCCCACCACTTATTTTCTTTATTGGTGTGAACAGCGAACCCCCTTTGCCCACTTTGTCTATCTTCATCGCATAATTTCTGTACTTGTGTAATTTTCTTTGTTCTTTTCTAGGTCGGGTTTTAGATATCCCCAGGTATACTTTACTGGGAGGATTTGGTTGTATGATTTGGGTACCTTTTGCTAATGCTACATACATTTTCCCCAACCACAAGTAGAGTAGGTTTCATTTTTTGGTCCTGAAGAATTGCCCAGATCGATAGCGACACTTGAGGCAAGAAACATGTTGACCTACATACACACTATAGCACAAAAATGGGGATCAAAGCATCGACACCCGCACCAGTCCTAACGTCCCTGATGGTTGTCACAAATAAAAGGAGGTGCGACGGGCTTAGGACACAATCCCCTAGGTCCCAAAACAGAGAGACAAGAAAAACTTTCTAGTCACTCTAATACACTAAGAGCAGAATAGCCCCGCACACTACTAGATACATATATAAATCATTGTTAAACCATGTTCATAAGTTTACATTCAGTAATTGTTTTCCCAAGAGAAAAAGTCAGAAAGGTCTTCAGTTGGTAAAATTAATTCTTTATTCATTTTCTTAAAATTTCGAAACCGCCAACGCGTTTCGTCCTCAATCGGACTTCTTCAGGGCTAAGAAAAGTACATAAACAAACACTATTTACAACATTGAACACAAACATTTAACCCCTACGATGCTCATGACGGAATGGTTCCGTCATGAGCATCGGTGCCCCTGTGCTCATGATGGAACAATTCCTTCATGAGGCCAGGGGCACGAAATCCCTCTGCTGCAGACAGCAGAGGGATTTCTCTTTCACCCCTGTGACCTTGGCAGCTGGGGAATTGCTTCCCAGCTCCCGAGGCCCCTCCCTGGTTTCTGTGCCATGAGGATCAGCGCGCACGTCGCGCTGTCCTCATTGCACAGAAACGAAACTGAAATGAGCCTTTAGGCTCATTTCAGTTTCACTTTCTATGTGCTCAGGGGCTATCTCAGCCCCCGGGCACGTAGAAAGACGGGAGAGGTATCATTGGAAAGGGGAGAATCTCCCTTTCCAATGGTACCTCTCCCAGTGGATCCCTGCTTGGGGATCGCCCCAGGAGGGCGATCCCCAAGCAGAGATCCACCCACTAGACACCAGGGAGGGGGAGCGGCCCCTTGGGCAAGGGCTTTGCTCCCCCAATTTGTTTTTGGGCGATTTAGACTTTTGCCCCCTGGGGGCAGATGGGGGCAGTAGCCCCCAATCTGCCCCACCGGGGGCAAAAGCCCACTAGACCCCAGGGATATTTTTCTTTGCCCTATTAATTTATTAGGGTGGGGGCTGCCCATAAAGGGCATGTCCATGCCCCCACCCCGCAAAATTTACAGCCTTTCTGCCCCCGGGGCAGTTGGGGGCAGTAGCCCCAATCTGCCCCCGGGGGCAAAAGCCCACTATAAGCCAGGGATTTTTTTTTTATTATAATTTGTGGTGGGGCTGCCCAATATGGGCATGACCATGCCCCCACCCACCCCCGCAAAAATGACAGCCTTTCTGCCCCCTGGGGCAGCTGGGGCATTAGCCCCAAATCTGCCCCCTGGGAGCAAAAAGCCCAGTAGACACCAGGGATTTTATGGGCAAATTTTAATTAGATTGGGGGCATTGGCATGCCCATTTTGGGCAGCCCCACCCTAATTAAAATTTGCCCAAACTCCTGGCATCTAGTGGACTTTCTGCCCCTCTGGGGGCAGATGGGGCATTAGCCCCCAATCTGCCCCGCGGGGGGCAAAAGCCCACTAGACGCCAGGGATTTTTGGGGCAAATTTGAATTAGGGTGGGGGCTCCCAAAACGGGCATGCCCATGCCCCCACCCCCTCCCCCGCAAAAAATAACAGCCTTCCTACCCCCTGGGGGCATATGGGGCAGTAGCCCCCAATCTGCCCCCGGGGGCAAAAGCCCACTAGGCGCCAGCGATTTTTTGGGGCAAATTTTAATTAGGGTGGGGGCATTGGCATGCCCGTTTTGGGCAGTCCCCACCCTAATTAAAATGTGCCCAAAAAACTGCCTGGCGTCTAGTGGGCTTTTGCCCTCTGGGGGCAGATTGGGTGCATTAGCCCCCAATCTGCCCCGCCAGGGGGCAAAAGCCCCTAGTCGCCAGGGATTTTTTGGGGCAAATTTGTATTAGGGTGAGGGCTGCCCAAAGTGGGCATGCCCATGCCCCCACCCCCTCCCTGCAAAAATTACAGCCTTCCTGCCCTCCCTGGGGGCAGATGGGGCAGTAGCCCCCAATCTGCCCCCGGGAGCCAAAAGCCCACTAGACGCCAGGGATTTTCTTGGGCAAATTTTAATTAGGGTGGGGGCATTGGCATGCCCGTTTTGGCAGCCCCACCTAATTAAAATTTGCCCAAAAACTCCCTGGCATTAAGTGGGGTTTTTGCCCCCTGGGGGTCGGATGGGGCATTAGCCCCCAATCTGCCCCGCCGGGAGGGCAAAAGCCCACTAGACGCCAGGGAGTTTTTGGGGCAAATTTGAATTAGGGTGGGGGCTCAAAACGGGCATGCCCATGCCCCCACCACCTCCCCCACAAAAATAACAGCCTTCCTGCCCCCTGGGTTGCAGATGGGGCATTAGCCCCCAATCTGCCCCCGGGGGGCACAAAGCCCACTAGACGACAGGGATTTTTTGGGCAAATTTTAATTAGGGTGGGGGCATTGGCATGCCCGTTTTGGGCAGCCCCACCTAATTAAGATTTGCCCAAAAACTCCTGACGTCTAGTGGGCTTTTCCCCTGGGGGCAGATGGGGCATTAGCCCCCAATCTGCCCCACCGGGGGCAAAAAGCCCACTAGATGCCAGGGAGTTTTTTGGGCAAATTTGAATTAGGGTGGGGGCTCCCAAAACGGGCATGCCCATGCCCCCACCCCTCCCCCACAAAAATAACAGCCTTCCTGCTCCCCTGGGGGTCAGATGGGGCAGTAGCCCCCAATCTGCCCCCGGGGGCAAAAGCCCACTAGACACCAGGGATTTTTGGGCAAATTTTAATTAGGGTGGGGGCATTGGCATGCCCGTTTTGGTCAGCCCCCACTCTAATTAAGATTTGCCCAAAACTCCCTGACACCTAGTGGGCTTTTTGCCCTCTGGGGGCAGATGGGGGCATTAGCTCCCATCTGCCCCGCCGGGTGGGGGCAAAAAGCCCACTAGACGCCAGTGAGTTTTTTGGGGCAAATTTGAATTCGGGTAAGGGCTGCCCAAAGTGGGCATGCCCATGCCCCCACCCCCTCCCTGCAAAAATGACAGCCTTCCTGCCCCCTGGGGGCAGATGGGGCAGTAGCCCCAATCTGCCCCCGGGGGCAAAAGCCCACTAGACGCCAGGGATTTTCTTGGGCAAATTTTAATTAGGGTGGGGGCATTGGCATGCCCGTTTGGGCAGCCCCCACCCTAATAAAAATTTGCCCAAGAACTCCCTGGCATCTAGTGGGCTTTTTGCCCCCTGGGGGTCGGATGGGGGCATTAGCCCCCAATCTGCCCCGCCGGGGAGGGCAAAAAGCCCACTAGACGCCAGGGAGTTTTTGGGGCAAATTTGAATTAGGGTGGGGGCTCCAAAGCGGGCATGCCCATGCCCCCACCACCTCCCCCACAAAAATAACAGCCTTCCTGCCCCCCTGGGTTGCAGATGGGGCAGTAGCCCCAATCTGCCCCCGGGGGCAAAAAGCCCACTAGACGACAGGGATTTTTTGGGCAAATTTTAATTAGGGTGGGGGCATTGGCATGCCCGTTTTGGGCAGCCTCACCCTAATTAGAATTTGCCCAAAACTCCCTGGCATCTAGTGGGCTTTTCCCCCTGGGGGCAGATGGAGGCATTAGCCCCCAATCTGCCCCGGGGGCAAAAGCCCACTAGACGACAGGGATTTTTAGGGCAAATTTTAATTAGGGTGGGGGCATTGGCATGCCCGTTTGGGCAGCCCCCACCCTAATTAAAATTTGCCCAAAACTCCTGGCATCTAGTGGGCTTTTGCCCCCTGGGGGTCGGATGGGGGCATTAGCCCCAATCTAGCCCCGCCGGGAGGGATAAAAGCCCACTAGACGCCAGGGAGTTTTTTGGGGCAAATTTGAATTAGGTGGGGGCTCGAAACGGGCATGCCCATGCCCCCACCACCTCCCCACAAAAATAACAGCCTTCCTGCCCCCTGGGTTGCAGATGGGGCAGTAACCCCCAATCTGCCCCCGGGGGCAAAAAGCCCACTAGACGACAGGGATTTTTTGGGCAAATTTTAATTAGGGTAGGGGCATTGGCATGCCCGTTTTGGGCAGCCCCCACCCTAATTAAAATTTGCCTAAGCTCCTGACGTCTAGTGGGCTTTTCCCCCTGGGGTCAGATGGGGCAGTAGCCCCCAATCTGCCCCCGGGGGCAAAAGCCCACTAGACGCCAGGGATTTTTTGGGCAAATTTTAATTAGGGTGGGGGCATTGGGATGCCCGTTTTGGTCAGCCTCACTCTAATTAAATTTGCCCAAAACTCCCTGACACCTAGTGGGCTTTTTGCTCCTCTGGGGGCAGATGGGGGCATTAGCTCCCATCTGCCCCGCCGGGTGGGGGCAAAAAGCCCACTAGACGCCAGTGAGTTTTTGGGGCAAATTTTAATTAGGGTGGGGGCTGCCCAAAATAGGCATGTCCATGCCCCCACCCCCTCCCCGCAAAAATTACAGCCTTCCTGCCCCCTGGGGTGCAGATGGGGCAGAAGCCCTCAATCTAGCCCCCGGGGGCAAAAGCACACTAGAC